>JANSVA010000008.1:43206999-43220625 GCA_025504915.1 Erythroxylum reticulatum | reverse complement strand
ACAAATACATAAAGATAAAGAATGCCTTTAATTAACTAATAATAATGTCATACAAATATTTACAACCAAAATAAATTAGCTACAAGGGCATAAACTAACAGAACTGACGCCTTCACACGTCCCCAGTCCCCAATCTGAAGTTCCTCTTCCTCAACCAGCTCCACTTCTGAGGGATCAAGCATCCAAGTTTTGGAGCCCACAGGAGTATATATTCTCAACTTCCCAGAACAACCATGCAAATGAGAGTGAATAATAGGGCAGTCAGTGATATTTGTTCATTGTGATTATTGTGATTGGTATGTTACTAACAAAAACAAGAGCATGTCCCTTTAATGGAGCTTGCAGAGATAAAAGGAGAAGAGCAAAAGACTGGTTCAGTTAGAAGATGAATGATTCCAGACGACAAATGCGTTAGAGATTCCAAACATGAAGACTGGGAATTTGTTTTGTTAGGTAATTAATTAGTTTAGTGATTAGTTAAGTTAATACGTAATTTGGTTACGTTAAATTAATTATTTAAGGCAATTTAGTTCTAATTCTTCTTATTTTGGTTTTTAGTTTTAGTTTTTATTTTTTAATTAAAAAATAAAAAATTTTGTTGAGATTTGTAATATAAAAATTAAAAATAAAAACATGTTTGGTTGAAATTTATAATAAAACTAAACCTAAAAATATGATTGTAATGCATGCTTTTGATAAATGATAAATAAGAAAATAAGTAACGTAGAAATATAGAAAAAAAAAGAAGAAACTATAACCGCAGAATGTAGAAATCTAAAAGCCAAAATAAGCCAAAAATACATAATGACAAACAATTAGAAATGTAAAAACGCAGATAAACGATAAGTAAGAAAACTAGTAACGTAAAAATGCAAAAATAAAAACTAAGAAAACCAAAAATGCAAAAAAAAAATAGATGCTAATGAAAAATAAGAAATCAAGAAAACCAAAAAATTTACACAATATAATTAGAAAATATCAAATCAGTTTTGAAAACTCACGTGGTTAAAAGCCTAAGTTTTTCCTCTCTGCAAGGATAAGAGAGAAGAAAAGAATAAAAGAGTGGAAGAGAGAAAAGAGATGAGTTTAGGACGTAAGAGAAGACAGAAGAGATAAAATTTCTACAATAAAGGAAGTTTATAAGAATAGAAAATAGAAACGAAAATATATGAAAACCTGTTGTCAAAAATTAGAAAAACATCTTTTTTACGCTTATGTAAAGTTGTGGTTTTTTATTTTTAAAAATAAGAAGTGATAACAATATTTAACTAAACACATTTTAATGAATTGTTTCTTTTTTGCATGAAAACCACAACAAAAAATAAGAAAATAAATAGAAACAAACAGGCCTTTAGGATTAATTAATTACAATGGTTCTCATATTTAAAAAAGTTTAATATAATTTTTAATTTTTAATTTTAGAATGCGAGTCTAGAGTCTGAAGAGGTAAGGGAGCTTTTCACATAAGAGACGGCTAGAGTCCGGAGATAAAGATGTGAAGATTAAGGTGCTATACTGTGGAGTCTACTATAGCGACCTTCATTGTGTAAAGAATGAGTAGGGAGTTTCTACCTATCCCCTCTTACCTGAGTTAGTTCTCTTCCTCTTTTATTTTGCTTCTATGTAAAGGGTTGAGAATCGTGCAAATTTTGTGGCACATCTATATAGACTTCTTATATCTGTTCTTGTCCTTCTCTTTTTCTGTTTGCTTTTGCTTTTGTGGATTGTCATTGCAATTCTGTGTTCAAAGATTGTTCCATTTGTTGATTTCGCCTATTGAATTTGCTTTTTTTCAATCATGTTGTGTTTTATTTTGGTGGGTTTGGTTTGATTTTTTGAGATCTAAAGTTATGTATCTGGGTCTATGTTGTATGGCTCTTCCTCTTTGTTCGCTGCACTGCACAGTGAGGTTATTTAGGTTCTGAGATTCGAGTTGTTGTTTCCTATCGAATTTCTTTTGTTTTTTACGGGCATTTTAAAAGTTGCAATTTTTGTGTTTTGGGAAAGGAAAGTTACAATCTTTATCAGGCCTGTGAAGGTCACCTTCCAGTTCTCTTTTTCAATTTTTTGGTGTTTTTACTCTTGAAAATCTCGAGTAAATGTTCATTTAATCGACTATTGGTTACATTCTCTTAAATGGATATTTTTAACTGAAATTGTTATTTAGCTTTCAGCATTTGTGAGATGATAAGGCATCTAAATACCGGATTAGATTATAGGCTTTATTTAATTTCAGGTATTGATATTTGTTGGTAGGATAAGTTTACCCTACCAGGATAAGTTACATATCTACTCTTCTCTCGACGGTGGCATCTCTTCTCTCGACAAGATGCTACAATGGGACATTGGTCACCGACGCCATTATCATTCACTGCTAGTGGGTTTCCCACGATCATCGACCTAGGTATGTATTTACTCATTCTCCAGCTGCTCTTTGTGGTCCTTTAAGTGGGAATAAAATTACCAGTGGATCCCAACCGCGTGTGGAGGTAAGGGTGACAACTCATGCCCACCTTGTATTTACTTTTGGTATTTTAGTTCCGATCAATTATCTGTTGTTATTTATAGTTTGTTAAATTATCATTCCCATGTCACTTGTGTGGTAGGAAGCTCGTGGTTTAGATTTCTATTGAGGTTGTAACCAGGGCAGTTACATTCTTCTTTTTTCTCGTTTTTCTGAATGTTTCCCTTGATTATCTCCTGCAAACATAGGCTGGGTGTTTTGATTTACTGAACTAGATAGAGAGGGAACGTTGTATAGGACGTTATTTCTGGTACTAATCATGTATTCGCTATCTCCATTATCTTTTTCGAGCCCCCTGACAAGTCTCCTGCTGTTAAAAAAACCATAAGTCTTTTCCTATTGCTTCATATACTACCCCGCTCATTTTGTCGTACGTGACTTCCTTTTTAAGATAAATCTTTTATTTTCTTGGTTATAACATGCTTTTTTTTAAGTAATAATTTTTTTACATATTTACTCTTTAACCTGCATCACTTTTTTATTGTCGTATCTACATATGGGTCTACTGGAAACAGCTTCTCTATTATGTAAGGGTAAAGTTGCGTACTATCAAACCTTCCTAGACTCCACTTCATTGTAGGACTTCGGAGTAGGTGTGATGTTGATGATGATGATGATGAGAATGTGAGTCCCACATTGTCATCTGAATCTGACGTGGCAATGTAAGACTTACCTATATAATAAAATATTATAAATAACTACTAATGACCTAGCAAAAAATTGACAGTGTCACACTGCAATCAAATTTTCAATTAATTCCCACTTCCCAATTCTCATACGAAAAGACAACTAGGAAAATGACCGACCATTTGAGTCCTCATATTGTACTTTTGGCTTAACTTTGCCTAATTAAGATTTGGACTCATTGTCCTAAATGTGCTTTATTATAAAAATGTAATTTTATTTTAAAATAAACAACATTTTTAAAAATATAATTAGGGTTCAAGCTTCAAGTTGAGTTGGTTATAGGGCTTGAGCTTAAGTTTAACCTAAAGTTAAAAAATTTTATAAATAAAAGTTCGAACTTAATTTAACACTCAGTCAATTTATATCAAATATTTTAATTTCGAATTAGATTAGGTTATGCCAAATCAACTATTTTCCATTTGCAAGAGGAAAACCTATCAATTCATAATAAATATAAACTTTCTCCATTAAATAAACATGATGTGGTAACCAATTTTGAATTATTTAATGGAAGTAAGTAGCAAGATCATGAGGAATTCATCATTGAGTTGTCTCATTGATTATCTCTTAAAATTGTTCATCCACGGATTCTTTTCTCAAAGATTACACCCTCTAATATTATGAAAGATTATAAAAATTTAAATTTTAAAAAGATATTCATACGTACATATAATAAATAACTTATCAATTCTAATAATTTGAATTAAAGTAAAATATTATCCTCCAAGGATTCAATTATTCTTAATTGTAATCATCTCTAACTAAATCTATTAAGAGATATTTACTTTCCCATAATGGATTGGTTAGAGAATTGATGAGAGTAGCAAATCGAATTGTGGCTAATATCCATGTAGTTGACACGTGCCTCAATAGTATTTGGGCAAACACTATGATTAACAACGTTTGGCAATTCGAAAAGCGATCATCTTTCTATGGTAACAAAGGCAAATAAAATAACACTTCTTCCCAAATGGTTGAAGCGCATATGATTTCAGCATGTACGAGGCTATAATTCGGCATTTTGTTCCTCTATTGATAAGAAGTTAAGTTGAATATGGATAATTTTCTTTTAACTTGGGAACTCTTAGTCGGACCCACTTCCTGGTTTGATTGACTTAATAAATGTCAACTTTTTATTTTAAAAAAAATTAAAAATAAATTAATGAATAAAGTAAAGTAAAGTAGAGTATAAAACTACCGAAGGAAGAGCTCTCCAGTAGTTAAGAAGCACAATAGAGATACTACATAAAAGCAATTGATAATACAACCCCATTTAGGTATATTGACTAAGCGTCGCACAAAAACGACATACACTACTGACTCATTCCAAATTAGTAATCAAATCCACCCCATCTTTTGCGCTTCCTGAAATGTTCCAAATTAGGGTTGATGCTTCTATCAATCCGTGATACAAATTGCGATCGTACGATAAGGATCTTCACTCTCATCATGTCAGAACTTCATCTAAAGATGATTATATTACCTATCTTCCCTTATACTTGTAGTAAAGGTGGAGATCTTGAACCGTGGGTATGCTACTACCTCTCCTTACAACTTCCGATATCTGACTTCCTTAGGCAAGATCTGACTTTCGATCCTTGTCTAGTAGCTTTGTTCCATTTCCCAACAAGTATATTGTTCTCTCTCTTTCTGCATGACAGATTGTAACACTAAATCAACTGAAGATTCCATGTTCTAGAACTTTCATTGATTTCTTTCTTTTCATATCTCTTGGGTAGATATGGCAAGAGATAGAACCTTCCTCTTCTAGAGTGGAGAGGAAGCTTGTGCTTCTGCTAGAATCTTAGCAACCTCAATGAGTGAATTTGATATCCCATGCCAAAAAAGGAAATTTTTTATCCTGTTCCAGATGAAATTGGAAAAAAGGGCATAGGAAGAATAGGTGGTCCTTAGTTTCAAAACCTCTTCTACACAGACAACAATTTTGGTCTAAATTCTGGATAAGTTGGAGTTTGTCCGTTATTGCTACCCTGTTCCTTACCACCAGCCATAGTAGGAAAGCAGAACTTGGCATGAGACTATTACACTAGATAGCTTTGGCCCAAGGATCATCTTCATTAGAGTGATAGAGCCATTTCCTGTAGATTTTGCTAGAAAAAGTTTCAATAGAAGATTCTTTCCACAAAAAAAATCTTGTAAGTTAGGATTAGGAGGGTATGGAGGTCTCAGACGACTGATTGAATGAAGAAATTGTATCCATTCATTATGATTTATATGACTAGCTACCTTAGCTTTATGGTCACGATATGAAAAGCAGAAACAATAATGGGGTTAGAGGAAAGGGGACCATAGCCCGTCCAATTATTGTGCCATAGGAAAGCAGTTTGTCCATTTCCAATTTTACAGAAGACATCATTTGCTACTTCTTTCCTTTTTCTTAAGATATGATTAAGGAACCAAGAATGATATGGCCTTATAAGAAGGGACCATAAGCTATGGAGCCATTTCATCCATAATGAATGCTTATCCTAGATCATTCTCCAACGCCTTTTGGTTAGAAAGATATTGTCTGCAACTCTTACAGAGATGATCCTAGCTCACCCTTCACCTTTGGTTTATACAGATCATCCCATTTAACCTTAGGAACCCCAGAACCTCCATTTTCTTTCCCCTATAAAAAATCTCTCATCATCTTCTCTACAGTTTTAACTAGCTTTCTTAATAAGGGAGAGTGAGTACTTTAGTAAAGATGAAGGGAGCATAGAACATATTTAATAAGTTGAACCCTACCACCATAAGACAAAAATTTGTTTATCTATTTGCCTAGTCACCTTTGAATTTTCTCAATAAGGGGAAGACAAATCATTGAAGTATAGTCTTTTAGTAGAAATAGGAAGACCTAGGTACTGTAGAGGAAGAATTTTCTTATCCATACTAGTCAGAGAGGAAATAGTGCCCTAGAGAGAGTCTGTTGAAGTAGAGAGGACAAAGTGACTTTTATGGAAATTCACTTTAAGGCCTAACATCCTGGAGAATTCTTTGTGGGTGTCCATTAGTAGTTTCACCAAATCTGGATAAGCTTTAGAAAAGAGAACAAGGCCATCTATAAAACATAGACGAGTGAGTGATAGTTTCCTGCACTTAGAGTGAAACTTGAATTTATGATTGTGAGAGACTTTGGCCTTGATCATTAGCGAGAGCTCTTCTATACATAGGATAAATAAGTATGGGGACAAGGGATCCCCTTGTCTGATTCCTCTCTTCCCTTTGAAAATTCTGAAAGGCAAGCCATTAATAAGCACACTGTAGGCTATAGTTGTAACACAAGTCTTAATCCAATTAATAAACAGATCTGAAAACTTAAACTCCTTAAGAACTCTGAATAGGAAGGGCCAACTTATGCAATCGAAAGCTTTGTTGAAATATATTTTGATAGCAAAATTAGGGAATGAGTTCCTTTTGGTGCATCCTTTAAGAAGTTCTTGTGCAGTAAGAATATTGTCCCCAATATCTCTATTTTCAATAAAAGCATTCTGATTCTCACTAATAATGAGGTTGAATACTCCCTTCAATCTGTTAGTAAGGATCTTAGCAATGATTTTGTAGAAAAAATTGGTACAAGCAATCGGTCTGAAATCGCCAAAAGTAGAGAGGCTAGGAGTTTTGGGGATTAAACAGAGAATAGTTTTGTTAAACTCATTTAAGAGCACTCCATTAGCAAAAAGTTAATAAATAGCCTCTTTAACCATGGGTTTTATAAAGGGCCATGTCTTTTGGAAGAAAAATCCATTGATCCCATTTGGTTCGGGAGCTTTCATCCCATTTATAACAAATACCGTGGCATTGATCTCATCATCTGTAATGTATTCCACCAATTTCTTAACAACTTCAGGTGTGACTTTGTTAATGATAAAATTCTTAATGGGATCCATAAAGGAATTAGAATCCATGTCTGAAGCCAAAAGACCTCTATAGAATTTAAAAGCTTCCTCCATGATGTTTGATTGATCATATTTTATTAACATTCCTTCTATCAAATAGGGAATTGAAAAAGAATTTAGAAGCTCTATCCCCTTCCCTGATCCAGTTAATCCGAGCCCTTTAATGGATGAGCAAAAAGTGATCTTGGACTACTCTTAAATAGAGGTTAAGTTCTAGCTTTTTCTTCGAAAGAAGGTCCAAATTATTAGCATTATGAGAGAGTAAACTTTGAGTAGCAACTAGTCTTTTCTTAGCAATATAAATAGCATCTTGAGTACTAGGGGAGTGAGAAACTTTCAGTAACTTCAACTCTGCTTTAATTGCTTTAAGTTTTTGGTAGCATATGAATTGCCTGGAACTCGAAACCTTAACTGATAATCTCCTCCTAATTGCATCATCAAATCCATCCATTTTAACAAGATAATTATTAAATCTAAAGGGATGTTGGGTAGAGGACTTTTGGAAGAGACCCTCAACTAGAATAGGAGAGTGATCAGAGAAGAAAGGATTCATGAATAGAGCCTTACTATTAGCAAATTGGAGTAGCCATTCTACATTGACAAGAGCCCTATCCAATTGTTTTCGAATCAGCCAAGAATTCCTTGTTTATTAGACCAGGTGAAGAAATGACCTTCTATTTTGAGATCAGTTACCCCCATCTGTTCGACACAAAGTTTAAGATCTTCATTGTATCTCCTCAGGCTACAATTCCCTTCTGCTTCAGTTCTGAAAATAGTGGTGTTAAAATCACTTGCAATCATCTAGGGGCCAGATATGGTGCTTTGAATGCCTTTTAGAGAGGTCCAAATAGAGCTTCTTTGAAATGCAGTATTGTGTAACCATAAACAAAGGAAGAGTAGATAATAGTTCCTTCCAATATGAAGTGGATTTTAAGATGTATTAGCTAATCATTAAAAGAAACCTCCTCCATTTTGACAAAATTAGTATTAAACCCAATAATTATTCTACTATAGTGATGATATTGATGGTTGGATAAGAAGGACCAACAAAAGCCAAAAAATCTTTACCTTATTCATATTCTCATACCTAATTTTAGATTCAAGTATAACTATAATAAGAGGCTTAATCCTCCTGACAAAATCCCTCAAAACATTAAGCTTTTTTGGACAGTTTATACCTTGAACATTCTATATTAGGATTGACATAATGATAACCTTTGGCCTCTCTCCTCCTTCCACTCCTCTGACTTCTTGAACTAGTCACTGTTTATAAATTTTCAATCACACTTCCTTCTGTCACCTTTCCATTGGAGGCATTAGTGTAAGAAGTAGCATCCTCATTAAGTAAAGAATCTGATTTACCCCTAGCGTGGTTAACATTAGCTATAACTACCTCATTCTGCAGCTCACTCACCTTATCACCCGCCAATATCTGTTCTGACACATTTGCTTCCTCTTGAACCTCAAATTGTGTAGCCACCATATGATCATTTTATGTTCCCCTTATATTGGATGCAGGTGATATGATTTTTTCTCCCACCCCTTGTACCATGTCATCTAATTCTAGCTGAGGTACATTTAGGCAAGTAGGACCATCTTCAAGGCCTACTAGTTCCTCATAATCGCCTTTAAAGAAAACATTTCCAATTGGTTTCCACACCTTCCCTTGCATAATAACCAAGGATTTCCAACTATAAGAGACATATATCATTTCTTCTTGCAGGACATTGTCAATACCCAACCACATAATGGGAATGAAGCCCGGTAGCTCCTTGGATCTATCCACACTGACACAAATTTGTGCATTGCTAACCCTCTTCCTCTTGGCAGTAGTTTCATTCATACAGAGAGGTCTACCAATGAAACTAGCCAAGGAACTAAGACCTTGGGTAGTCCAGTACTCTAATAGGATACTATGTAAATTAATCCACAGTGTAAAGTTATGCACCTTGATGTTTTCAAGCTTTATACCTAGCTGCCATTTTTGTAGGAATAAGGGTAGCTGAGCTACATGCCATGGATCTTCTTCTACTATCCTGTTGTTTCATCTTGGGAGGTAAATTTGAATAATACCAAATTGTCTTCAGTAAAAAGAGCATCGGTGAGTCCCCTATTCTTCCAATGACTAGTTGCCCACTTTTGAATGATAGGGAAAGCAAGATGTCTTTCCATGAAGAAACCAACTAGGGAGGATTCTCATATTCTAGCACCAATCCGCAGAGTCTCAATGTCCGGATACACAACTGCCTTGCTATCAATAACTTTGGGTAGGTTATATTGAAGGGTAATATCAGATGGCTCACCCACAACTTGTTTCTAGCTTTTGTTCCATGGGGTATTGGAAAGGGTAGATCCAGAAGGGGGTTGTTTAGGCTGCAGTGTAGTATTTGGGGAGAAAAGTGGAGGGTTTGATGTATTGGGGGAGGTTTGCAGATTCAGCTGAATCTGCTGGGGTTGAATTTGGATTAGGGGAGGGCTGTGTTTCGACATGGATGGTAAGGGAAAAGGGCTTAGGTGTGGGTAATAAGGGAAATTCATCGATAGAATCAATTAGCATCGGGTTTTGTTAACAGGAAAAAGGAAATAACATCTTTTCAAAAGAGGAAAGAGGAGGTATGCGGGAGGAATTTCAGTAAGAATTTGATTGAAGAGAAAGGGAATTACCAAAGAGTCCTTATGATGGAATTACAAGAAGCCTGAAAATAGAGCTTCAACTTAGTATTTAAAGAATATCTTTTCTTTTTCCCATGACTTACTTTATTCCTATTTTGTATCACTCCATCTTTTCCATACGTTTTTGTAATCCTAAATAAATATATAGATGAGAAGAAATAAATAAGAGTAAAGAAATAGATAATGTTATTCACATTAAAGATCAATGTATATATGTAAATAGAACTTGACTTTTCATATAAAAACAAAAATCTAACGCAATCATCATATTTAATGCGTTACATAAAAAAATAAATTTGATGCACACAATTAAGAACCAATGTGTTACAAATGTGATAATGTATAAAAAATTCACATTAGATCCTGTATCCATCTGTTACTGAAAGAGTAAGAAAGATTTATCTCTTCTATACGCATGTAAGGTGTAATTATGAATTGTGACGTTTGGCATTGAAATAAAATTGACTTAGCCACCCTTACAAGTTTCTATAGTGCAACAGCTCATACCAACTAGGTTCGCAATCAACGTCAAGAACGTCATCGTTCGTCCTGTTGATTTGCTCATCCTACTGAAATTTTGTACATCTTTTCTTATTCCTTTTACAAACTTTAGGTACCTTTCACTGTCCTTTTCCGTCTCCTCTCCTTCGTACCGTAGCTTGATACAATACTTTCTTCTAATTTCAATTGTAATATGGTTGATTCAATATTAGCCGTCCCAATATAATGTAAATTCATTTGACAATTTTTATGGGCATTCAATTTGATATTAAATACGTACGTGAAATGAAAAGAAAAAGCAAAGTTGCCAACAAAGGAATTTCATAGTCATACAATAACAAAGCTATTTCATCTCTCTCATCCTATTCCCATTTTCTGTGTCCCCACCCGACAAAAGAGAGCACCCACAAAAAAAAAAAAAAAAACGATGCCATTTTCCTTGCCATTCCTTCCTCCTTCCTAAGGAACGCCCTAAAAAACCCGAATTTAAAAATTAAAAAGGACAAGATAGAATAAACAAGGACATGATAAGTGCCATGGCTACGTGTCCCTTCTAAGATCGACCACGACCACGCTCACGTTGTCGGTACTGTGCCTAGCCAGAGCTAGCTTCGTCAGCAACGTCGATGCGTCGGAGCACGCCCTGTCTGACCTCTCCACTCCACAGCTTGCCGTATCCCCCACCTCGTTCGCTGGCAGCCGGGCCAGCGCCTGCCCCTTTCCTTTCAAACACATACGCGCCACACCGCATGCCGTGTCATTTGACACCACGTCCCAAAGCCCGTCGCTGGCCAGAATCAAGCAATCGTCTTCTAACGTTCGCTCCGTTATTGTCACCTCTGGCTCGCAGCTCACGTAGGGTTTCAAATAGTTGTCTCCTGTATTACGTATCATTAGTGGCTAAGGCAGACAAGCTTTTAACAAGACACTATTCTCGAAATTGCTTCAATCCACTCCTGTGTTTTCAACGCAAGGGAAATGGTTCCTATTAACGTAATGATGATCTTATACCTATAGCTCTCGACATCGCGAGGACTCCAAGAACCCGCGGTCCGTCCCAATAGATAACTCGGCCTCCTGCGGCTTGGATCCGGTTCAATTCGTCTGGACGGTCCGGCTGTTAAAACCATCACCAGGATAAAAAACAAAGTAAAGAGCCTCCCTGATACTGGCAACGTACGATAATAATGTATGTAAATAAAAAATCAGCGCTCATCTTTGACGGCATTCTACTGCTTGGCCGTGTAGAAAATTAAACCGAAAAGAGAAGCAATCAGTCACACTGGAGATCATATCATCTGCCACTTTTAACATGCTCAAAAAAGCAACAATTAAGAGCGACTACCTACTACCAATAACAAGTCTCTCCTATTTTCATCGAACACGCCGATACACTCATTTAGGTGCATACTGCATCCCTACTGAATAAAAGACCAAACCTTATGATCGGACGAGAGAGGGATTGCCTTGCCGCTCCGGCACAAGACGGCACGGGAATCACCGCAATTGGCGACTATGATCTTGTCAGGCGTGACAATAGCAACGACGGCAGCAGATCCAACAGCGTCGCATTCTGGGGATTGCATCTCACACCGGCAATTGGCCCCGACCACCGCCTCGTTCCACGCCACCACCTCCTTGTCCATCCTCAAGAAGCTCTTCTCCATCGCGTTTTTCCACTCCGTTGACAACTGTTCTTCGTTCTCGAGTTCCTCCTTTACGAGTTCGTGCAGCCTCTCTCTACACTTCATAGCCACCTAAATAACATGACTCCAAGCATCAGCTTACATAGCAGTTACAACATTCGTAACTTAAAATGAGAAAAGTTTACATCTTTTGTTCATATGATATCAAAGAGACATCAAAGTTGATCAAACATCTTAATAGTATTACTACAAGTAGTAGTAGCAACGGCCGTAGTATAGTATCAGTCCGTACATGAGAACAACCGTGGCCATCGTAGACACCGAAATAGTGTAATTGAGTAGTAGTTTCCATATCTCGAAGGCAGAAAGAAGGGTGAACCGCAACTGCATCCTCCATGTCTCGTCTCCTTCCACAAACTGAAGCTACACCGAACTTTGGGTATAATTCTTTATTATCAACTGAATTAGTCAAAATAGATGGACTTAAAGAGAGCTTGATAGACTGGCTCGCAGATAATCCATTATTATTGGCATTAGTATCATTATTATCGACCTTGAGGACCAGTCTTTTGCCTTCCTTATCTTCCAAAGCGCAATTCTCGACGGCGTTCTCGCACTCCCGAGACAATGTGTCTGCCGAGTCAGCATAAGCTTCCAGCTTCTGCCGTTTACGGCCATCCTCCGTTTCGAGCGGGTGCGCTACCCCACTTACCAGTTTGAACCGTCTGATCTCCATCCTCCTCCGCCTTGCAGCTCGCGAACTCCCCTCACACTCTGATGATCCCCCTCTCTCACTAATCAATCCACAGCATATCTCAGCCATCAACGACCAAAATTTTTTTGACAACCGAAAAGCCCGAAACTTTGGACAATCATCCACCTCGAGTGTGAGGAGTGCACACTAGAGAAGGCTCCTTTTGAGACTCAAGAGACCAAGAGAAAGAGAGAGAAGCCATGAGAGATGAAGAGTAAGGAACGTTCTGCAAGAGTACAACATAGGAAGCTGTCAGGAAGCAAAGTGTTTTTGCTTTGTTTCATTTTTTGATGAGCATCGTCATAAAACGGGCAGGCTGCCCGACACCATGACGGGCAGGGAAGCAGGGCAGTTACTATTTGCGGCATGACGTACAGGCTCCTATTTCTACATCTGAGCATCTTCACCGTTTGATGATTCTCCCTAGCCTCAGCATCGTACGCGTGTACCTTCATTTTTGGACAAAAGCTACGTGACCCAATAGCATTTGAACACGGCCCCTTTTCATCTATTTACTTTCCTGACACGCATGTGGTTCTTCGTAAACATGTTTTGAAGGGATACATATATACCTACATGTATGTATAAAATTCACTTAATAGTTTTATATCGTAAATGGAAGATGGTAACACGTGTCCTGATCGTGGGATACGAGGTTGAACGGAAGCATTCGTCCTCTTTTCTCATTGTTTTTACTTTTCGACTTCAATTTTCTTTTCTTTGCAGCGGGACCGGGAGTCTTGTGGTGTGGCCCAATCAATTGCCATTACGTATAATTTCGTGACGACGTCCTCATAGTGGACCCACTCGTCCAAAGTACAAAAAATCCAGTCGCTGTCTCTCCTCACACCACGCCACGTACCTTTAGATTCATAAAGAGACCCTAGGCTTTGATATTTATTATCAAGCAAACAGAAGATATAGGAAAAGATAAATAAA
>JANSVA010000008.1:43190797-43200874 GCA_025504915.1 Erythroxylum reticulatum | reverse complement strand
TGTTGCATCTTTTGATAGCCCAATATGCCTTATGTTGTAATTCCACTGGAAGATGACATGGCTTTCCAAACACTAGCTTATATGATGACATTCCAATTGGGGTTTTATAAGGCATCCGGTAGGCCCACAATGCATCTTCCAGTCTTACACTCCAATCCTTCCTATTGGGTTGCACAGTTTTCTCTAGAATTAACTTGATTTCTCGATTTGAGACTTCAGCTTGCCCATTGATTTAAAGATAGTAAGTAGTAGAAACTTTGAAGTAATGTGACATTTTTTGAACATTGCTTCCATTATCCTATTGCAAAATTGGGTTCCTCTGTCGCTAATAATGGCTTTCGGTATCCTGAACCTAGAAAGAATGTTAGCCTTAACAAAATCTACAACAACTTTGGCATCGTTAGTCCTAGTGACTTTTTATTCCACCCATTTAGAAACATAATGAATCGTAAGCAACATATAAGTAAAGCCAAAAGATGGAGGGAAAGGTGCCATAAAATCAATTCCCCAAACGTGAAAAAATTTCACAGAAAAGCAAAGAGGTTTGTGGCAATTGATCCTTATAGGACAAGTTATCTGATTGTTGGCAACTATCACAAGATTTGCAGAAGGTATATGCATATTTGAACAATGTTCATCAAAGCCTAAAAATCTTGTTGCAAAAATGGGTCCCTCGATTGCTAATGATAGCTCGAGGCATTCCAAACCTGACAAAAAAGTTAGATTTAACAAAATTTATGATAGTTTTAGCATCATTAGACAAAGTAGTCTTAGCTTCAACCCATTTTAAACGTAATCCACAGCTAGAAAAATGTAATTCTTACCAAAGGAAGAAGGAAAAGGACCCATAAAGTATATTCCCCAAACATAAAAAATCTCACATACCATGATGTTAATGAGTGGCATTTGATCTCTCGATCCCAAGCTACTTGTTCTTTGACAACAATCGCAAGACTTGCAAAACATATAAGAGTCATAAAATAACTTAGGCCAAAATAATCCACATTTAAGAATTTTTTGAGCTGTTCTTTTAGGACCAAAGTGTCCCCCACACATAGATGAATGATAAAAATTTATTATGGAAGGAATTTCATCATCTATAACACATCTTCTAACAAACTGATTAAAACAAAATTTCCAAAGATGAGGTTCATCTCAAATGTAATATTTAACCTCTCACTTAATTTTATCTTTTTCAACTCTAGATAAATCACTAGGTAAAGACTTAGTCACCAAAAAGTTTACTCTGTCAACATACCATGGAATTACCTATTGAATTGCAAAGAGACTTTCATCCAAAAATTTGACATGAAGAACATCAAATGTGGTAGTTGGAGTGATCCTGCTTAGATGATTGGCCACTAAATTTTCAGCTCCTTTCTGGTCGCGAACTTCCAAATTGAATTCTTGAAGAAGTAAAATCCGTTGAATCAATCTCGGCTTGGCTTCTTTCTTAATCACCAAATATTTCAGAGCTGTATGGTCTGAATAAATGATCACCTTTGTGCCTAACAGGTATGAACGAAACTTCTCCAATCCAAAGACTATGGATAAAAACTCCTTCTCTGTCATGGAATAATTCTTCTGGGCATCATTAAGTGTCATAGATGCATAATAAATAACATGAGGTACCTTGTCCACTTTTTAGCCCAACACAATGCCAACTGCATAATCTGAAGCATCACATTTTAGCTTAAAGGGCATGTCCGATTTTGATGGCTGAATAATCAGAGCTATACTAAGTCGTTCTTTAAGGTCATCAGATGCAATCTTGTATGGCTCGTCAAAATCAAACTTCACGTCTTTTTGGAGCAGTCTACACATAGGTTGCGCAATTTTTAAAAAATCCTTGATAAATCGTCGATAAAATCCTGCATGACCAAGAAAAGAACGAACTTTTCGAATAGTTGTAGGGTAAGATAAAGATCGAATAACATTTATCTTAACCCTATCGAATTCAATTCCCTTAGAAGAGACAGCATAACCCAAAATTATACCTTGATCAACCATTAAATGACACTTTTCATAATTTGAAACCAAATTAGTTTCAACGCAACATCTAAACACTTTTTCAAGGTTGATAATGCATGTTTCAAAAGACTCTCCATAAATTGTAAAATCATCCATAAAAATTTTCATGCAATTCTCCACAAGGTTAGAGAAAATACTTACCATATACCTTTGAAATGTCACTGCCACGTTACATAACCCAAATGGCATTCTTCGGTAAGAAAAGGTGTCAAATGGACATATGAAGGTTATTTTTTCTTGGTCTTTAAGTGCTACCAAAATCTGATGATACCCTGAATACCTATCTAAACAATAGTAGTGAGATTTACTTGCAAGTCTTTCAAGCATTTGATCAATAAATGGAAGTAGAAAATGATCTTTTCTAGTAACTAAATTTAGCTTCCTATAATCTATGTAGACTCTCTAACCATTTTGAACACAAGTTGGTATTAACTCACCATCACTATTTTCAACCATAGTTACCCCAGTTTTCTTCAGAACTACCTGGACCGAACTTACCCAATTGTTATTTGAAATTGGATAAATGATGTCAGTTTCAAGAAGCTTGAAAATTTCTTTCTTCACCACTTCCATCATAGGTGGATTTAAACGACATTGGGTTTGCCTCACCTCCTTCGCTTCATCTTCTATTAAAATTCGGTGTATATAAATGGTGGGAGTGAAAGATGAGAAGAGAAGAGAATGAGCTTGGTTGAAACAACATGCAGAAACATTACACCCAAGGTGCTGGATGTCACCATATTATTTCAACATGTATCCTTAAGCATGTAAGCCACTTATCCCTTCCATAAGCTACCAAATGTCACCATTTACTCAGTCCATATGTCTCCTAATTATTGTTCCACATGTCATACATTAATTGGTCCAATTGTCATTTACTTACTAGTCCATTTGTCATACATTTAACTACACCAAATGTGTCTCAATTTTAGGTTTAATCATCCAAATTTTTCATGTATTAATTTATCCTACCACTTGGCATTTGTCCTAGTCCAAATGTACCTCAAATTCACCAAAAATTCTGAAATAATACTAATGGTCTCCAAATAAAATTTTAAGGCAAATAACTAACAATTCACATTTTAATCACATTTATAAATAAATTATACTTGAAAAATGTCAATGAATGCATGTACAATCATATTCGTGTGCAAAAATGTGCATGTCATATTTAAATAAAGCATAATGTGCATTTCCTAATTTCTCAGTACTTTCTTATAAATCACAATTATAGCCTTAACATGAGTAACAGGATGTTACATTTAAGATGTTAAATAAGAAAATGACATGTGTAAAGTATTAAAGAAGTATAAAAAGGCAAAAGACAAATTTTGGTTCATTTGAAAGGATGATTCGTGAGAACCAAAAAGAAAGAAAGAAAGAAAAGAAGAGAGAAAGAGGGAGAATTCATCCAAGGAGAAGAGGGAGAAGAGAGGTGCCATTTTTGGTGTATTTGGAGTAAAAATTAAAGAAATCTTGACCTAGGATTGGTGTTCATCAATTTCCTAAGAGATTAAGAGAACAAGTGGTAAGTTTTTCATAGTTTAAGTTGTTTATTTTTTGGATTTCATAAGGAATGGAGTTATTTAAGATCAAAGGTTGTTTTTGACTTATTATAGAGTAGATAATAAACTTAAAAGAATGTAAAGGTTGAAAATAACAAAAGGGAATCAAGAAACCAAGGTTAGGGTTATGATGTTCATGATATGGATTTGATGTCAATAAAATAAAGAAATAAAAAAGTATTCAATTAGTATTGGTTTGAGTTCATTTATGTGTAATGAAGAGAAGATGTGTTAAGAAAAGTGGAAGGATAGTGAAAGAGTGGTATATTTGGCCAAGCTAGGAAATGTTGGAGAAAATTTGTAATTTTTGGTTTGATGAGTTTAAATGATGCTTGGTATGGACCTTAAGTGAAATGTGCTGAAAAGTTTGAACGAAATTGGAATAATATATAAATATGTGTGTGTGTGTGTGTGTGTGTGTGTGTTTATGTCTATGTGTGTATGTGTGTGTCTGTGTGTGTGTGTTCATATGTGGTGAGAACAATTCGGCCCTAAAGAGGAAAGTAATTGACGGCATGATTCACTAAAGTTCAATTATGGTTAAGGTCTAAATAACTCGAAATCTTAAGGTTGTTTTCATGAAAATCAAATGGAAAAAGTTAGCATGACCTATTCAGCCATGTTATGATTTAAGCAGATGGGATGATGTTTTAAAAAAATGTTTGAGTAATTTTTGAAGTTAGATTCTGAAATGGAATTTTGTGTGTGTGTGTGTGTGTGTGTGTTGTGAGAACAATTCAGCCCTAAGGAGGAAAGTAATTGATGATGTGATTCGTTGAAGTTCAATTATGGTTAAGGTGTAAATAACCCAAAATCTTAAGGTTGTTTTCATGAAAAGTCAAATGGAAAAAGTTTAGCATGACCTATTCGGCCATATTATGATTTAAGAATATGGTATGATGTTTAAAAAAAACATTTTAAGTAAATTTTGGAGTTAGATTCTGAAATGGAAGCTAATGGAATAATTTATGGTAGTTAAGACCGAATTGATAGTTATAATGCTTTATTTCCTATAGTGGAAATAAATGATTAAACAACTTGTAAATTGTGTAGGTCAAGAAGAGACACTCAACACGTGAGCGTACTTGGCGATAAATGACAAAAGTATGAGTGTGTCTTTAAACGATTTTATGAAAGAAAAATGGTTTCTATTTTATCATGAAAAGTATGTTTATGAATAAGTTCATTGTTATTGCTAATTTGAAAGCTAATTTTTATGAGATTTATATATATGCTTTGAGATGGCACTGAATTGAAATTGCATATGCACTGAATTGGCATGACAATGGAATCTGAACATGAACTAAATTGGTATAGAAATGTGGTGCACCTGTGTACTAATTATTGTTTAGCCTATGGTACGTCGTTAGGTCTCCTTATATATATGATTATACCAATCAAAATATGTCTTAACATGCATGGAAGAGTTTGGGAGGAGTGTCTGTCACTAACAGTGGGTGATGTCGTGTCTGTCACTATGTCTTGTGAGTTGCCCTCTGCACGTATAGAGTATATATTATGCTAGCACTGTTATGGGTAAGCGATGCAGAAAGAGTGTCATAACCACTGATTTATATGTAGTGTTAGCATCGCTATGGGTAAACGATATAGAACTAGCTCCATAACAATCGTTATATAGTGGTTAACCTAGTGTGGGTAAGCGAAGTAGAACCAGCTCCATTATTAAGGATTAGCTAGGCATGGGTAAGTGATACGAAACCAATCCCGTAGCCTTACACCTTACTGTACCAAAGGGCAAAGAAAATTTTAAAAGAGAAATTTCATGAAATTATCGATTGCCATCTTTGTTTACCTTACAAGAAAAGAGGAACTTGACTATGTTTTACATGTGGATTGATTATTTGAATTTGTTGTGTCTAAACATTGGTTATTGTTTGAAAAGGAAAGAAAATTATCTTTGTTCTTTACGGAGGTTAATTTTTGTATAAACGTTTTGAATGGAAACCATAGCACTCACTGAGCTCATTTAGCTTACCCTTTATTTTCTATTCTTTTTTTAAAATTTTAACCTCCCAGGTGCATGCTCAGGGATTTCAATAGCCAGGACTCCACCATTTAAGTAGCTACCTTTGACACGTGCAGTTGTGTAGGCAATTTTGCTTATGCATTTGTTTTACATGTATTGTATAATCATGAACATGTTTTGAACATCTTTTGTGTAAAGATAGATTGTAAATGTTTTACTACGTATAGTTCATCATCTTCGTGAATATGTCCTAATCTTGGGCTTGTGAATATGGTTATTTATAAATGTTCTTTTCTTTAACTAAATGCATGAATCTGTTTGACCCTTTGAGATTATTGTTGAATGGACTTGAAGTCCAGAAGTAGCAGTGGTGCTTTGGTTAAGTGGATAGAAGTATTTTGAATTGATTTTCAGGAACCTAAAATTTTTGGTTTTACTAAATAACAGCTGCTTTGCTGTCGAAATTTTTAATGAAGGTTACTTTTAAAAACTTCCATTGCTATTTCTTTTTCTTTTCTTTATATTGATTTTAAAATATTTTGAAGAAAAGGGAAAAGGCTTAGCTCCAAGAAAACTTTCCAGTTAGACTGGATATCGACTAGAGGGTTTTCGTTGGGTGCCAAGCAGGTTGCCTAATCATCAGGAAAGAGGCCTGTCAGTGGCGATGTCTCAATGGTCTGTACAGAATTAGGTAAATTAGTTTTTTGGAACAGTCATCTATTACAAAAACTCTTTCTGTTCATTGTAACGATAATGGAGTCATTCAATTGGGTATGCATGTATTCAAAGTTGGGCTCCTCATATCATTTGATTTAGCTTTTTAAGTTGTTAGGATTAAATTTTTCAAAGGATTGTGAAGAAATTAACATGATTATTCTGTACTATTTGCTCCTGAGGTGAAACACATCATATATGTGGTTATCTAATTCGGTGATCCATACTTCATCTGGAAATTGTTCACTGTATCTTCTAGTAGATTAGTCAAAGCCAAGAATTTTTTAAAAGAGGGTGTCATTAAAACAACTCCTAGGGGAGATCTTTGTCTATTTGAATTGATGCCTTCAAACATGTAAAGAGCTTTCTTAGGAATCCAAACATAAGAAACTCATTTACCTTATCTACCGAGTCTCATGTTTCTTGGAATTAAAAAAATAATTATTTCTTTTTCTTTTCGATGGAATAGGAGTGAAACTTTATTTATTGTTTTGTTTGTAAGAATTATTAAACTTCTAATTAAAGTCTTATATTACTTACTATATATCATTATATTATATTTGTAACATCTCATTACCCATGTTAAGGCTAGAATTTTAAATTATGAGAAAGTATTGAGAAATTAGGAAAATGCATGTCATGCATAAACTAAACATGACATGCACATTTTTACACATTCATTTGATTGTACATTCATTCATTGACTTTTTTCGGGTATAATTGAGTTATTAAATGCGATTAAAATGTGATTTGGCAATTTTGGTATTTTTAGGGTATTTTGGAATTTTTGGTGAATTTTAGAAAAATATTAATTTATGGGCCAATTATAGTGTGACACGTGGCAACATATGTATATTACAAATGGCGTGCAAGTGTGGTAATAAGTGGCAGACGTGTTTAGTGACAGATGTAATACATGCAAAATAGCCACGTAGTTCTGTGTTAAGCAAAACCATTTCTGCAACTCTCTCATTCCTCTATTGTTTGTTTCTCCACGAAAACACCATCACCAAAACACTATCTTCTTTATCCAGCATTCTGTACATTTGATTCACCCTTATTGCTGGAACTATTTGCTGAATCAAGTAAGTGACTTTGATGATGTTTTACTGTTGTTGATTTTGTACATGAATTTATTCTTGAGTGGTTTGAGAAGTGTGGTTTCAGTGATGAATGAATCAAATGAAAGATTTGTGACATAGAAATATGAAATAGGATCTGTTTTAAAATAGGATCTGTTTTAGTTTGGAATGAATTATGGAAGAGTGTTGGAAAATTGATGAATATACTCTGTTCTGGTTTAGAGAAAACCGAAAATGGGTTGTTGTCAATGTACATGTATGAATCTGTTGAGTATCAGTTGAAATGAATTTAAAAGAGTTTAATGATAAAGAATGAAAATTAGGTAAGGTCATGATATATTGAAAGGTGGAAAAATGCTTAAGATGAAAGTAAGATAGATAAATAAAATGCAAAAAATTGAAAATTGCATGTGTGAGAATCGGATTTTGATGTTTAAGTGTGAAATTTGGATTTTTGAATTATGTGTGTGTTGACGAGCTAAAAAAGAGTTAGAAGAATTTTTTTAAGTGTTATTTGAGTTAAATGATGTGAGAATTAACTTTTGGTAAATTTACAATAGAGAGAAGGAGTGAATATGAAGTTTCAGATTCTTGATGTTTAAGTGGTAAACTTGAATCTGATTGTGTAGAGCTTGTAGTTGGAGTTAGAAATGCAATATAGATGAATTAAGAATGAGTAAGTCTGGAAATAAAAAGGAAAATGGAAGGAAAAGAAGAAAAGAAATTTGGTGAAGAAGAAAAGAGAAAAGCACGATTGTGCTTCAACACGAAAGTGATTTCTCAAAAACAGCAAAGTCGCGATCGTGCTTTTGTACAACGGAGACTCCGTTAGATCAATGAAACTTGCGACCATGCAAATGCACGATTGCGACTTTCAATTGATTTTCTCTAAAGCTATTATTTTTTAATATTCTTCAATCTTTTTGTTATAACTTCTTCACCCGATGTCCAAATGACATGATACTTGAACCATTGGACTCATAACACATTACTCTACGTCTTTACTAAAATTCATAACAATCTGAAATCAGTTGAGAGAGATAGAGTGAAAAAAGTGCGACGGGTCTGACAAAATGTGTTAACAACATTTTTGTCCTTATATGTCACACCCTTGACCTTTGTTCCTTACACCCATGATTCATGCATATGTCCATGAATTTTCTCCTTCACCCCTGTGATTTTAATTGTTGAACTAATGTTTATTTGTCACATCAAGTCACTGTGCTCTCCAATAGTAACCATGACTTGATTTTTAGTCTGAACACCTAAGAGAAATTGCAAACTAAATAGTCCTATTTCTTTTGACCATAACTTCTCCTCTATAAATAAAAATGAGATGATCTTTCATTTGGAGTAAACTACAGACATAGGGCTACAAATCATCTGAAGAAGTTAAATTGTAATTCAGTCTCTAAGATGTTCAATTTTCGGATGGAGTTTGAGTATAGCATATTGTTTCAAAATAAGAATAGTCAAAAAAATGTTTAAGGTATAGCTTTCCGATTACTAAATCAAATTGAATGATTTGGGTGTCATTAGAAACTTAAGACATTGAAGAACAACTTTCTAGAAGGAAGTATTACCTAATTTTTTCATTTACCCTATCAGAATGATTATGCAAAGTTGATCTGAAAGCATGTTGTTAGAAAATTCTGAAGTGGTCAATTAGGTTATGAAATTGATTTCATATTGGTATTAATGAGGGTTTTGATATCTGAATGATATGGTCACAAGATCATAATAAGATACCCAGGATTGTCATTGAACATGCATTGTGCATACTTTCTAAAAACTGATGTGCATAAAAGAATGCTAATACATTTTTGCAAGATTGTGATATTTGTAAATGTGTTTTGTATAATATAGAGGAGCTCATTGGAAACCAGTCAGACATTGCTAGACCATCCAGGCAATAACATATTGGAGCATACTGTGAGTCAACCTAGATGATTTTCCTATCATTGATTGAATTTGTTTGACTTCTAATTATGAATGGTTTGTGATTTGTTATGAATTCCGGACTTTAAGTCCAAGGAGTTTAATAATTGGGTATGTATTGGAAGTGCTCTGAATTGTTGTGAAATTCTGAATGATATTTGTATTCTTAAAAAAAGTTGAATGCCAGACTTAGGTCCGATGATTATGAGGTTCTAATTGTGCATCATATGTGACTGTCATAAATTGCATATTCGGTATTTGATGCATTTCATAAAATGCATGCTCAAATAAAGGCATTGTGACCAGAGTAGCTAGTATGAAAGCGCTTGCATGTAGAGCTTTTCTCTGTGATTTTTGATTCTACACGTAGAGCTATACTCCGTGATTCTGTTCTGACTGAGCCCAATGGGCCATTATCTGTATATGTATGTGAAAGGCACTCGGTCATAACAATAATAGCGAATCTGGAGTCTCATATGCATCTATATTTGTATATATATGTTCTAATTTGCAATGATTACATAATATGCCATGATAATGTGAGTATTTGGACATACTTTTAGTAGTGTGAATGGACATATATGACTTTTTTACTAACATTATGACTTATTAATAAGATATTATGAGGTATTCTTTTTATATATACATGTATATAGTTTATGTAATGTAATTTACGTTCCATAAATAGTATTAGGCTTATGTCATCAAGTATGTGACTTGATAGTAAAACCATAAGCTTTATAATACTGTTCTAAATTGT
>JANSVA010000008.1:43170392-43190697 GCA_025504915.1 Erythroxylum reticulatum | reverse complement strand
TTTATATGGATTACAATATAAGTAAAACTAATATCAAAAATAAATATTAAAACATATAAAAAATTCAATTAATATTATATAAATCTCGAAATAAACATGAAGATGTGTTTGTGGGTATTGTGGGAATTATGTGTAAAACATAAAGGTAAATGGGACTAAAAAATAAGTTCATTAATTGATATGAAAAATCTACCTTAAAAGGTGATTTTTTGAAAAGATCCAAATTTGAGCTTTTCAAAAAGCTATATTTTAGCTTCCAAAAAGTCATTTCTATGAAAAAGTGCGTTTGGATTTTACAGCAAGCACTTAGTTTTCTTAAAAACAGCTTTTGCTTTAGAAAAAAGTGCTTATTCACCCTCCAAAAGCTAACCAAACAGGCACTAAGGAAGTGGTTCTTGAATCTCCCAATCAACCGAGAGCGGTGTTTCGAGGAGTTAGTCAGGTTGTCTTAGCTCAACTAATTTCATTTATGAGTGTGCTGAAATTGATCTGAGGTGGATGTGAGACTTATCTGGCCCACATAGTTGACACTCGGAATGAACAAACCATTCAGGATATTCCAGTTGTTAGGGATTTCCTAGATGTGTTTCCTACAGAACTACCAGGGTTACCCCCAGAAAGGGAGACAGAGTTCACTATAGACCTTGTTATAGGTACTACTCCTATATCAATACCTCCATATAGGATGGCACCTGTAGAACTGAAGGAATTGCAAACCCAGTTACAAGAGTTATTAGATAAGGGTTTCATCAGGCCTAGTGTGTCACCTTGGGGAGCTCTAGTATTGTTTATAAAGAAGCAAGATGGAACTCTGATATTGTGTATTGATTATCGGTAGTTGAATCATATCACAGTGAAGAACAAATACCCACTGTCGAGGATTGATGATTTATTAGATCAGTTACAAGGAGCTCAGGTGTTCACAAAGTTAAACTTGAGATCGGGATATTATCAGTTGAAAATAGCTGAGGTTGATGTTCCTAAGAGTCCATTTAGAACAAGATATAGGCACTTCGAGTTTTTGGTAATGTCGTTTGGATTGACTAATGCCCCAGTATCTTTTATGGCTTTGATGAATAAGGTATTTCAACCTTTTTTTATATCGCTTTGTAATTGTCTTTATTGATGACATTTTGGTGTACTTGAAGTGTAAACAAGATCATACTACACATCTAAGATTGGTTCTCCAGATAATGAGGGAGAAACATTTATATGCCAAGTTTAGTAAGTGTGAAATTTGGCTTGATCAAGTAGTATTTTTGGGTCACATAATGTCTGGACAGGGCATTCAAGTTGACCCAAGGAAAGTCGAAGTAGTGATGAAGTGGGAGGCTCAAAGGAATGTGCCTAAGATCTAAAGTTTCCTTGGATTAGCTGGTTATTATAGAAGGCTTGTCGAGGTGTTTTCACTAATCTCAGCCCCTTTGACAAAACTTCTGAGAAAGAATGTGCCTTTTAGATGGAATGATGATTGTAAAAGGAGTTTTAAGGAGCTTAAGCATCGGTTAACTACAACACCGGTGTTAGCTATTCCATTGGTTTAGGATATGTACTGATGCAACATGGTAAAGTAATAGCATATGTATTAAGACAGTTGAGATCTCATGAATTTAATTATCCACTCCATGATTTGGAACTTGCTGTAGTAGTCTTTGCCTTAAAAATTTGGAGACCTTATCTGTATAGAGAAACTGTTTAGGTATTCGCTGACCATAAGAGTTTGAAGTATTTGTTGAGCCAGAAGGAGCTGAATATGAGACAGAGGCGAGGGATTGAATTGTTAAAAGATTATGATTGTACCATTGAGCATCATCCTGGCAAAGCTAATGTTGTAGCTGATGCATTAACCAGAAGTCAAATAGCAATATGGCTCTCAAGTTCAATTATCGAGGCTACCAAGCCTAGTTCATTTGAGAACATTAAATGATGAATTGAATGTAGGGCAGAATGAAACATTGATATCTACATTAAAATTGAGACACGTATTGCTGGGAAGAATCAAAGAGGCTTAAAATAGATATCTAGAATTAGTAAAGTTAATTGAAAAGTTGAAAGTGAATTTGGATTTTGATTTTTAAATGAGAGATGATACATTATGGCTAAAGCAAAGATTATGCGTACCCAATGTTGATAATTTGAGGAAGGAGATTTTAGAGGAAGAACATGTAGTAGCTTTTGCTACGCATCCTGGTATTACCAAGATGTATAACACGTTGAAACGACATTATTGGTGGCCTAGAAAGAAGAAGCAAGTAGCGGAGTTCGTTTCTAAATGTATAACTTGCCAGCAAGTTAAAGCTGAGCACCAGGCTCTAGTTGGAAAATTACATTCGTTACTTATTCCGGAGTGGAAATAGGAGTGAATCACAATGGATTTCATTATGGGATTATCGAGAACTCCGAGGCAACATGATGCCATTTAGGTCAATATTGATAGACTGATCAAGTCGACCATTTCTTACTAATGAGAAAAAACTATTCATTAGATCAGTTAGCTCAGTGATATTTAAATGAAGTTGTGAGATTACATGGGGTTCCAGTGTCTATTGTATCGGATAGGGATCCTAGATTTACCTCGAGATTTTGGGCTAGTTTATAGGCAGCTTTGGGTACAAAGTTGAATTTTAGTACGGCATTTCATCCTCAGACAAATGGTCAAAGTGAGAGAACGGTTAAGACTATTAAGGATACGCTTAGGGCTTGTGTTCTGAAGTTTCAAGGAGCCTGGGATTAGTATGTGGCTTTGATTGAATTTGCTTATAATAATCAGTATCACGGCAGTATCGGTATGGCTCCTTACAAGGTGTTGTATGACAGGAAGTGTTGTTCACCTTTATATTGGGATAAAGAGGGTCTAAGAATTGTCAAAGGCCCAGAGTTGATTCAGGATACTCTTGATAAGGAAAAATTGATCCGCAGCAAGATTAAAGAAGCACAAGATAGACAGACAAGCTATATAGATCAACACAGGCGAGATATGGAATATCAGGTTAGTGATAGAGTATATCTGAGAGTATCACCTTGGCGAGGTGTACTGAGATTTGGCAAGAAAGGTAAGTTAAGTCCGAGGTATATTGGTCCATATGATATAATTGAAAGAATTGGATTATTGACTCATAAGTTAGCCTTACCTTCTGAAATGGCACAGATACATAATGTGTTTCATGTGAGTATGCTTAGGCGATATTGATCAGATCCAACTCATATAATACCGACTTTGGAGATTGAAGTCTTTAGTAATCTGAGCTATATTGAAGAACCAGTTAAGATAATTGGCTATCAGAGTAAACAATTAAGGAACCGAGTGATTCCAGTGGTGAAAGTCCTTTGGAAGAATCATTCAAGTGAGGAAACCACATGGGAGACAGAGGAGCATATGAGGAATTAATACCCTTACCTATTTACTCATTCAAGCAAGAATTTCGAGGACAAAATCTTTGTTAGGAGGGGATAATTGTAACATCCCTTACCTATGTTAAGGCTAGAATTGTGAATTATGAGAAAGTATTGAGAAATTAGGAACATGCATGTCATGCATAAGTTAAACATGACATGCACATTCATATGATTGTACATGCATTCATTGACATTTTTTGGGTATAATTGAGTTATTAAATGCAATTAAAATATGATGTGACAATTTTGGTATGTTTAGGGTATTTTGGAATTTTTGGGAATTTTAGAAAAATATTAATTTATGGGCCAATTACACGTGGCAACATATATATATGAAAAATGGCGTGTATGTGTGGTGATAAGTGGTAGACGTGTTTATGTGACAGATGTGATACATGCAGAATAGTCATATAGTTTTGTGATAAGCAAAATCATTTCTGCAGCTCTCTCATTCCTATATTGTTTGTTTCTCCACCAAAAGCACCATCACCAAAACACTATCTTTTTTATCTAGCATTCTGTACACTTAATTCACCCTCATTGCTGGAACTATTTGTTGAATCAATTAAGTGACTTTGATGATGTTTTACTGTTGTTGATTTTGTACATGAATTTATTCCTGAGTGGTTTAAGAAGTATGGTTTCGATGATGAATGATTCAGATGAAAGATTTGTGATATAGAAATATGAAACAGGATCTGTTTTAGTTTGGAATGAATTATGGAAGAGGGTTGGAAAGTTGATGAATATACTCTATTTTGGTTTAGAGAAAACCAAAAATGGGTTGTTGTTACTGTACATGAATGAATCTATTGAGTATCGGTTGAAATGAATTTAAATGAGTTTGATGATATAGAATGAAAATTGGGTAAGGTAAAGTTATATTGAAAGGTGGAAAAAAATGCTTAAGATGAAAGTAAGATAGATAAATAAAATGCAAAAAATTGAAAATTTCATGTGTGAGAATCGAATTTTGATGTTTAAGTGTGAATTTTGGACTTTTGAATTGTGTATGTGTTGATGAGCTAAAAATGAGTTAGAAGAATTGTTTTGAACGTTATTTGAGTTAATTGATGTGAGAATTAACTTTTGGTAAATTTGAAGTAGAGAGAAGGAGTGAATATGAAGTTTCGGATTCTTAGTGTTTGAATGGTAAACTTGAATCTAATTGTGTAGAGCTTGTAGTTGGAGTTAGAAATGTAGAATAGATGAATTAGGAATAAGTAAGGCTGGAACTAAAAAGGAAAATGGAAGGAAAAGAAGAAAAGAAATTCGGTGAAGAAGAAAAGAGAAAAGCACGATCGTGCTTCAGCACGATGGTGATTTCTCAAAAACAGCAAAGTCGCAATCGTGCTTTTGAACGACGGCGACTTCGCTGGATGCACAATCGCGACTTTCAATTGATTTTCTCTAAAGATATTATTTATGAACATCCTTCAATCTTTTTGTTATAACTTCTTCACCCGTTGTCCAAATGACATGAGACTTAAACCATTGGACTCGTAACACATTGCTTTACCTTTACACTAAAAAACATAGCAACTCGAAATCATTTAAGAGGGATAGAGTGAAAAATGTGGGACAGGTCTGACAGAATGTGTTAAGAACACTTTTGTCCTTATCTATCACACCCACACACCGGTGAGTCACACACGCCCATGACTTTTCTCCTTTAACACCATGATTTTAATTGCTAGACTGATGTTTATTTGTCACATCAATTCACTATGCTCTCCAATAGTAACCACAACTTGATTTTTGGTCTGAACACTTAAGAGAAATTGCAAACTGAACAGTCCTATTTCTTTTGACCATAACATCTTCTCTAGACATCAAAATGAGATGATATTTAATTGACGTAAACTAGAGACATAGGACTACAAATCATCTGAAGAAGTCAAATTGTAATTAAGTCTCTAAGATTTTCAATTTCTGGATGGAGATTGAGTATAAAATATTGTTTCAAAATAAGAATAGTCCGAAAATGTTTAAGTTATAGCTTTTCGATTACTAAATTAAATTGAATGGTTTGGGTGTCATTAGAAACTTAAGATATTGAAGAACAACTTTCTAAAAAGAAGTGTTACTTAATTTTGTCATTTACCCTATTAGTATGATTATGCAAAGTTGATCCAAAAGCATATTGTTAGAAAAATCTGAAATGGTCAATTAAGTTATGAAATTGATTTCATATTTTTTATTATGGTCTAAATTATAGGTACAAATGATATTAATGAGGGTTTTGATATCTGAATGATATGGTGACAAGATCACAATAAGATACCCAAGATTGTCATTGAACATGAATTGTGTATACTTTCTATACATTGATGTGCATAAAAGAATACTTATACATTTGTGCAAGAGTATGAGATTTGTAAATGTGTTTTGTATGATAAAGACGAGCTCATTGGACGCCAGTCAGACATTGCTGGACCATCCAAGAAATAGCATATTGGAGCGTACTGTGAGTCAACCTAGATGATTTTCCTATGATTGATTGAATTTGTTTGACTGCCAATTATGAATTGTTTGTGATTTGTTATGAATTCTGGACTTTAAGGCCGAGGAGTTTAATAATTGGGTATATATTGGAAGTGCTCTGAATTGTTGAGAAATTTTGAATGATATTTGCATTCTCAACGAAAGTTGAATGCCAGACTTAGGTCCGATGATTATGAGGTTCTGACTGTGCATCTTATGTGACTGTCATATATGGCATATTCGGTATTTGATGCATTTCATAAAGTAAATAGTCAGATAAAGGCGTTGTGACCGAAGTAGTCAGTATAAAAGCGCTTGCACGTAGAGCTTTACTCCGTAATTTCTAAATCTACACGTAGAGCTGTGCTTCGTGATTCTGTTCTGACTGAGCCCAATGGGCCAGTATCTGTATATGCATGTGAAAGGCACTTGTTCACAACAATAATAACAAATCTGGAGTCTCATATGAATCTATATGTATATATATGTTCTGATTCGCAATGATTACATAATTTGTCATGATAATGTGAGTATTTGGACATACATGTTCAGAATGAATATTTGTGAAATATGTGAATTGTGAATGTTATCTAGGTGAAATCATCAATAATGGTTCGCTCATTGAGTTCACAAAACTCATAAAAATTACAACGTGGATTTTCAGGTACAAGACAAGAGACTTAGTATCTTATTCTTGATTAGAGGAATATTTTGGACTAAGTTGTGGCTCAGAAGTCTGTCAGCTAACATTAAAAGAGTTATAGTTTTTATTTTGTAGTTTTTACTGGAATCTATTTGAGGTTTTTGTAATTATTTTTTAATGGAATATAGTGTAAGCTTTTGTGAATGAATGCAATGAATAGTTTTTAAAATTTGATAACTTTTAAATAAGTTAGTTGATGTCATATATAAGTTGGATTTTATTTGTTCTAACATACCATTATCATAGGAGATGTACTTGAATGTCCATGGATGTTCGGGTATATACCTTATGGTAGTAGGATGTTGCAATATTACTTACCATATATTAGTTTTATTGTTTTTTCAGTAAGAATCATATATTATTATACTACAAACTTCATGTTAAAACTATATGAAAATTTTATGAGACCATATAAATTTGTCACATCATATAATTTAAAAGAGAAAATTAAAAAGTATAAATCTATGTAATATTAATTAATTTTGAGTTTATAGTTTAAATTATTTAAATGATTTGATATTTTTGTTACCTAAATTTATTTTTACACTTAGAATCATTGTTAATAATATTAAATTTGATTTTTTTAATATGAAGTTTGTGAATTTATAATTATAAATAAGAAAGTTATTTTGTTATTAAATATTTGAAAAAATCATCGCCAAAAGTCACCCATTCACGACGATTATGGTTTAAGCCACTTGCAACGATCTACAAAACGCGTCGCCAAAGCCTTACCATTTGGCTCTCACTTTTAGCTGTGATTTTAAAATCGTCGGCGAAAGAACATAACCAAAGGTCCTTTCTGTTAGTGTACATTCGACAGCAAATTTAACCATCCGAAAGAGAAGCATTCTAATGTTTGAAAATCTACAAAATACAAGTCTATAAGAGCATATTTTCCATAACAGCTGTGATTGGAATCTAGAATTAGACTTCATCGATGTGCCATTCAAAATGACTATAAGTTCCTGAGAACAAACAAAAACCAAGTGGACAGCTCAGTAAATTTGGTTTTGATGAAGTCCTATTCAAAGCAGGATTTTGTTGTCGCTTAATAATTAATTGGATATCACGTAATGATAAGCACAAAAATCCAAATTGGAATTATACCTTGTGTTGGCGTTTTTAAAGATTTTTTAGTGTTGAAGAGGAAAACTAAGGCAACAAGTAGTTGAATACGTTGCTTCAACACTCGTCTCTTTAATGGAAAGATATCTATTTTTCAAATAGTCAGTAATTTCTCCAATTTTCTATACTTTCCCTAGGGTAAGATAATGATCTTAAAAGAAAATTTTGTCACTAATAATCCTTCCAATGCTCTAAAAGACAAGTAAACTCTATCACATGTTATACATAGCTACACATCTTCGAAGCCGGGGCGGAGCCAGACGTTTATATTACTAGGGACAGAATTCTTGAACCATATATGTAAGAGAGGGAAAGAAAAAAAAAGAAACAAAAAAAAAGAGGTTTTGCTTAAGCTTTATTTGTATTACAAAACACACACACACACACATAAATGATGAAAAATGAAAGAGGTTTTGACATTTAATCATGCTATAATCCAACACTAAGGTGTGATGTTCTGTCGATTGTTCTGGTGTAACATGATCTATAAGATATATCACACTCCTATACTTGAAACTCCTTTTCTTTTTTCCTTCTTTTGGCTAAGTAGATCAGAATAAGAATATGGTACTAATTTGGTGATGCACGAAACAACTAGACAGGCATCTGCAACTAAGGGAGGTTAATTACTAAGAACCAAAAAACTAAAGCATATTTGTCTCCATCATCTTAGCAAATACAGCCAAATTCCAGCGTAAACATCACATAAGTAGAGAAAAGCTACCAGTCCTTGTGAATGGAATCACTAGTCCAAAATATTTATATTTTAGCTTTAAAAATTAATTGGTCACTCTAAATGTTTAAATTGTTAAGCTTCTCCTAGAGTCTAATATTCAACAGTAGCAGAAAATTTGTCATCCATGGCAGACGAAATCCCTAGTCGTGTTTAGTGTTTTTTCTTCTTTTAGTTTGTACTACAGATGCTCAAATCGATCCTGTTTCTCTAAAGTTCCGGCTTACAACATTAATTGTTTTCCTCTCTCTCTAAATGAATTTCAAACCTTCTCAAAACACGGTATTAGGAAAGCAAATACTTATTTTGGTTTGAATTAAAAGTTTATTAAGATTGGCAGTCGCGTCAACTTTAACATTAAGCCGTATATGTTTATTGACGTTTCCCAGCTGCTATGTTATGTTATTGTTGTATGTTCAACAGCGAAGGTGATGGTGACGGATTACACGCATTGCCATGACTGACCGTAATTAGATGAGCAAAAAAAAACACAATACTACGATTTCTGAAATGCTCGTTTTTAGTATATTAATATGCTTTACAAGTTGAATGATAACATTAACAATTTAAGGTCGGCGACAGCTAGGAAACACTGTAAAAGGTTACTGTAGATAGAGGCATTCTATGCCTTATTAGCAGGACGGCCGAGTATTAAAGCAAAGAACCTTTCAAAGGATTATGTTGGAATTTGACGCCAAAAAGACATGATAGATAGTGGTAGGTGTACGATGATGCCACGTATGTTGGAACTTCTGCTAGATGGACATCGGAGAAAAATAGATTACAAGTAAAACATACTGTAAGTTATAGGCTTGAAAGTTAGTTTTTAGAAGATTACAGATTTTTACATCAGTTGTTCGTACGAAGAAAAAAAAAGCAAAAGAGAGAATTTGCTAAGCAGTTAAGGTGAAATAGAGAGTAAAGAGTTAGAAATGGAACAGAAAACAAAACTGTTCTGAACCTCTAAGCCTACAAGTATGATTGGAAGGGAAAGGGAAAGTAAATGATAATGATGATGATGAATATTTGGACTGAGGCTCCAGCACTTTCAACCCAATGCCGAGAAGATATCAACTTCATGAGAACAGAATCAGGATTGATAACATTAGTCATTGTTGTTGATTTTGTACATCAATTACAGATCTTATCCTTCATGACATTTACCAATGGAATAATATGTATATTCCACAGTTATTGATAAAGATCTCCTCGCCATCAGGTATGATTATCAAGCGATCACAACTCACAGTAAGATTAGCGCAAGTTAGTATATATATCCACAAGTTAATCTCCGTCTTCTTTTAAGTAGAACCGAATTGAAAGTTTGTCAGAAGCCATTCAATGTTCACGGTTTTGTTGTCCATAATTTACTCCATCTAAGTGGTGACGTAATCTATTTATGCAATCTCCTGTACTGAAAACGTAGACTGATGTTATCGAACTTTTCAACATCAGAAGATCTTTTAGTAACGCCTTAATTTTAGATTGGTTTAGTGATAACTCTACTTTAAGTTTAATCTTAAATTTAAAAATGATTAGAAAATTAATTATAGTTATTTTATAGGCTTATAAAGAATTTATAATATTTTTCATTAAATTTTTGGTTCCCTCGTCAAAGCTTAATCTACAAATTAGAATCGTCCTCCTGTTTTAAAACCCTATCAAAAGCCATTCAATACTTACCATTATGGTGTTGACGTTACTTTTTGCCATTGTCCTCTCGACCTAATACATAATACCTAATACTAGTATAATTAGATAAGCTAAGGGTTTGCAATCCCAACTAAGATCGATTCAGGATTATGAGATGATAAAAGGAGTTATTGCACAAAAAATAATCCTGAGTAATTTCCTCAAAGAAATCGTGTAATGAAAACAGTTCTTATTTGACAATTTATTTAGGGAATAGTCACTTTAAAATGAGTTATCGTGAATAACATTTATTTAATTTAATTATTAATTTCTTTGTAAATATAAATATTATGGTAAAAATCAAAATTAATTTTTCTTTAGTAAAAGGAAGATGAAAATCATTATAAATCTAATAGATTTCGGACTCCATAACCATAAATTCTAATGTAATTGAGTGACACTACTATGATTAGTTATTCTAATTCAAGTATATGAAGTGATTTAGATTAGAAAAAAGTTAGATTGATTAATTGTATTTTTATAAATTTATAAAAACTTCACCTCTCTTGTCTTTTCTAATATGAGATTCTAATTTCTACTTCTTATGTAAGATTTCATAATTCTATCTTCAGTGTATACTAAAATTTCTTTAGAATGAAAAATAATATATAATGAATTTATTGTAAAGAGCTTTTTTACTAATTAAGAGTAAGATTGCGTACTACTGAACTTTTCTATATTGTTGTTATTCTTGTTGTTGTAAATTCGTAAGAAAATCAAGTATACTTTTATAATTATTTATATGAAACAATAGGTGATAAGATAATAATATGTTTGAAGAAAAAACATAGATCACATTTAATTATTATAAATATTTTATTCAAATAGTTATTGTTGTTGTTATCATAGTTGTAGTCACAAACTTAACCTGTTGCTTATTAATCTTTTGTTCTTCAATTATTTTGTATCAAGTTAAAAACAATGTCTTTTATTTGGCGTTACTTTTTAAAAAACAAATTTTTATTTAATTATATTTAGTGTTGTTTTGCTAATTGATCAAATTTAATCTATTTATAATGCTCTTATTACTAATTTTTAATTTTTCAATATTTTAATTTTGAAGTAAAATTGACTATAAAACATAATTTGTTTTAAAACACAATGTTATTTTCATAATTTTGTAATATATATTAGAATGCATAGATGACTTATTTTACTAATTTTCATCATTAATATTAACCATTTTATGTCTTAATAGAATTTTGCTTCTAAGACTATCTATTTTACCTTTCCCAATGATAAAAACAAGAAACAAAAAGGTCCTTCCATTCAAATTGTATACTACCTACTTTCATTTTGTCCCCTCCTTTTTTTAAAAATCTATAAAGATCTTTGTTTGAGCACGTATTTATTTGCATATAAGGAATATAAGGTTAATGTAATATGTTTACTTAATTGAGTTATGTTGGGATAATAACCCAAGCCTTCAAGAATTCTACTCTTTGTAGATTCCTACTTTGTGTAGGTTTTCTTTCTTTATGTGACATTAAAAATCAGTTTTGCTATTTGGAAGGTCCAGATGCAAGTCGTTCTAACATAACATAGATTGAAGAAAGCTTTATCTAGCAAGACAAAGAAACCTGTCAATATGTCAGACGAGGATTGGGAAGAATTGGACGAAAAAGCCTTATCCATTATTTAGTTATGCTTGACACATGAAATGCTCCAGGAAATAGTCCATAAGACAACTGCTACAGGACTTTAGTTGAAATTGGAGTTCCTTTACATGACGAAGAGTCTGGCCAACAAACTTCATCTTAAAGAACATCTCTTTAAGATCAAGATGTCCGAAGGTACACCCGTCCAGTCTCATCTTGACAAATTTAATTCCATTATTATCGATTTGGAAAATCTTGATGTTAAAATTGATGAGGATCAAGCAATGCTTTTTGTTATTTCACTACCTCATTCGTATAAGCACTTTAAAGAAATCATATTGTATGGTAACCGCAAAACTCTCTCTTTTGAAGAAGTTAAATTTGCTTTGCTTTCTATAGAAAAGTTTAATGCTTACATTGAGAAGAAGGCTGACAATTTACTGGTTAAAGATAAAAATTTTAAGAAAAGAGAGAGCATTAAAAGCCATAAGAAGTCTAGATCTAAGTCTAGAGGTAGAAATGCCAATATTACATGTAAATATTGCAAGAAAATCATACACAAGGTCTCAGACTGTTATAAATTGAAAAATAAACTCGAAAAAGAAGGGAAAAATAAGTGTAATCAATTTGATTCTATCCCTGGGGCTGCTGTGGTTGATTCTAATTCAGGAAGTGATATCCTTTTGGTTGTTCAAGGTAAACAATGATCCAAAGATGAATGCATCTTAGACTTCAGTTGTACTTTTCATATGTGTCCTCATAGGGATTGGTTTGCCCCCTATGAAACTGCTAAGGGTGTTGTCCTTATAGGTAATAATGCATAATGTGATGTGGTGAGGAAGGGTACAATCAATATTAAAACCCATGATGGTGTTGTTAAAACCCTCTATAATGTTCGTCACGTTCCTGATTTGAAGCGCAACCTTATTTCACTTGGTACACTTGAGTCTCTTAGGTGTAGGTAATCCTCTAAAGGTGAAGTCATAGAGGTGTCCTGAGGTAATCTTGTAATTTTTAAAAGGAAAAGACATGGTACTCTTTATGTGTTACAGGCTCTACTATTATTGGTACTATTGATGCTGCCTCATCTAAGTCTCAACAAGATGACACCAAGATGTGACATTATCGCCTAGGCCATATGGGTGAGAAAGGTGTTCAAATCTTGTTCAAGAGGGATCTATCAAGCCAGAGTTCTGGTAATATGGAGTTTTATGAACATTGTGTCTTCAATAAACAAATTAGAGTGAGTATCTCTTATCTAGGGATTCACAAGACCAAAGGTACTCTGGATTATATTCATTTTGATCTATGGGGTCCCTTTTGCATTGCTTCTCGAGGCTGTAGAAGGTATATCGATGATTTCTCCTGTAAGATTTGGGTGTTTTTCCTAAAGAAGAAGAATGAAGTTCTTCCCACTTTTTAGGAGTGGAAAACCCAATCGACAACCAAACAAGTAAGAAAATTAAGCGGCTGAGAACTGAAAATGGTCTTGAGTTCTGTGAAGATGCTTTTGACAACCTATGCAAAAAGGGAGGTATCATTAGACACCACTCTATTGGAGAAAGTTCGACGCATGCTTTCTCATTCTAAGTTGGGATGTGAGTTTTTGGGCTGAGGTGGCTATTATTGCATACTATCTTATCAATCGTTCTCTGCATTGTTCTCTAGAAAGAAAAATCCCAGAAGAAGTTTGGTTAGGTAACCCTGTTGATTATTCTAATCTTTGTGTTTTTAGGTATCCTATTTATGTTCATGTCAATGAAGGCAAGTTAGAGCCCCGTGCTATTAAATATGTCTTCTTAGGTTACGGGGAAGGAGTTAAAGGTTATCGTGTTTATTTTCTTGACCCTAAATATCTTAAGATTTATCATGCTATATTTTCTTCTAGGCAAGATCCTATGTTGTCTTCTCCTTGTGCAGATGATCAAGTCAGTACATAGGAGAAGATGGAGTTCGCCATCCCTACTACTCCAGTCTTACTTACTTCTAAGTTTTAGAAAACTCAGACTAAAGTCACTGTACAAGTTGCTCCACCACCAGTGCAACCTGATAATGTGTTATCCCAAGATCATCCTAGGAGATAGACCCAATTGCTAGTGAGATTACAGGACTGTGATTGTGATCCTTTTTCTTATGCTTTAGTTACTGCATAGGAATTTCACACTTATTTTGAGCCAAATAATTATTCTGAGGCTATTTCTACAGCAAATGTTGGGAATTAGATTGGTGCTATGCAGAAAGAAATTGAAAGTCTTCATAAGAACGAGACTTGGGATTCAGTGAAGCTTCCTAAGGTAAGTGTACTATTAGTTGCAAGTGGATCTACAAGCTCAAAGGCATCCCTGGTGTTGAAAGCAAGAGTTATAAGGCTCGATTTGTTATCCGTGGTTTTGATAAATATGAAGGAGTTGATTTCAATGAGGAATTCTCTCCCATTGTTCTCCATACCTCTATTGGCATACTATTATCTCTTGTTGCTCTTCATGACCTAGAACTTGAGCAAATGGATGTAAAAAATGCATTCCTGCATGGTAATCTTGAAGAAGAAATTTACATCCATCAACTCGAGGGTTTTGTGGTTCAAGGAAAGGAGGACCATATTTTTCATTTAAAGAAGTCTTTGTATAGTCTTAAACAATCTCCAGACAGTGGTATAAGAGGTTTGACTCTTTTATGATTGGGCAAGGCCACTCTAGAAGTAGCTATGATAATTGTTTATATTTTCAAAAGTTCCCTAATGGTTCATTCATCTATCTTTTGCTTTATGATGAAGACATATCGATTGCAACACCTAGTAAGGCTCTTGTTGCCTAACTTAGCAGTGAATTTGAAATGAAACACTTGGGTGCTACTAAAAAGATTCTTGGGATGGAGATTATTCGGAATCGTCAAGCAGGTAAACTTATACTCTCTCAAAGGAAATATATTCAGAAGATGATTGATAAGTTCAATTTAGCTCACTGTAAGCCCGTTAATACTCCATTGGTTGCACACTTTAAATTATATACTAAATAATGCCCATCTACTAATAAAGCTAAGGAACGTATGTCTCGCGTTCCGTGCTCCAGTGCTATTGATAGCTTAATGGATGCTATGAAATGTACCCAATCGAATTTGGCTTATGATGTTAGTACTGTATCTAGGTACATGCATAATCCTGATAAAGAGCACTATGAAGGTATAAAGTGGATCGTTCGCTACTTAAAGGATTCTAGTGAGCTCGATTTGATCTTCGACAAAATTTGTTCTGATATCGGTGGTGTAGTTGGCTATGTTCACGTCGACTATGGTGGTGACTATGATCAGAGAAGGTCACTTTCATCCTATGTTTTTACTCTTTGTAGTTCAACTATTAGTTGGTATTCTTCTCTATAGTCCATTGCAGCATTATCGACCACTAAAGCGGAGTATATTGCTACTACTAAAGCGGAGTACATTGCTACTACTAAAGGTGTGAAAGAAGTTATTTGGCTCCAAGGTTTGGTGAAAGATCTTGGTCTACAATAAGATGTCATTATTGTCTTCTGTGATAGTCAAAGTGTCATACATCTCATTAGAAATATAAGTATCACTTTTATACTAAACATATTGATGTTCGATGCCACTTCGTTTGGGATACTATTGAAGTGGGTAAAGTTATTGTTAAGAAGGTTCACATCGCTGAAAAACCTGCTGATATGTTGACCAAATCACTATCTATTGCTAAGTTCAAGCATTGCTTGGACTTAGCCAGTATTCTTGATACTTGAGCGCCTTTCAAGAGTTATGGTGAAGAGAGTTCTTACTTTCAGTCTTGTGTGAAGGTGGAGATTTGTTGGGATAATGACCCAAGCTTTCAAGACTTTTACTCTATGTAAATTTGTACTTTATGTAAGTTTTCTTTCCTTATATGACACTATTTCAAATTCCTACTCTGTGTAGGTTTCCTACCCTAAGATTATACTACTATATAAACACCTTTTGTGGGGCCTTTTAAACATAGTATTGGTGTGCTCTTCATTAGTACTATGGTTTGTGAGAGAGAGAGAAACACTTGTAATTTTTCTTCTTGACATAATGCATATTTTTTGGCTCTCGTTGCCTCATGGATTTTTCTCCTGACACCCATGTTTCCCATTTAAAAAATTATTTATGTGCTTCTATCATTTTTCCTTATTTACTTGATTGATTTCATTGCTTCTGCGACTACTAGCACAACAAATTCTACTTAGTATATAATTGAAGAAAAAGTTACTTAATTGTTCAAATAAATAGCAATTTATATTTTTATAATTCGATCTTAAACAAATCTTCGATTCCCATTCATTATTCCTATAAAACTTGGATACTACAAAATTTAGTATTAACGATATGGATGATTAAGAATGTCCTTTGTTGATACCAACTTCTAAGTTTTCACATCTAATTCAAATTAAACTTCTACAATTATTTAGAAAGTTTGCATAAGTTCAACAATATTTATACATTGGATATCATTTGTGTGTGAAAAGAAATAAAAACATTTATTCATGCACCTTCTGTCAGAGACTTATTAGACAATATAATCAATATAAAGTAAATTCAATGACAATTAATATTAATTACATAAACTTAAATTAAATTTTTCAGTAAAAAATAGGTTACATATAATCAAAATAATTTTTATGTTATCCTTCAAAGCAATCGTAAATAGATTTCTTGTATAAATTCTTACTTGTTAAGAGAACTTAAACATTATTTGTATAATTAATAAAAATAATTTAAAATTTTCAATTAATTTTTATCAATTTTTAATAGTTACAAATCCAAAATGAAAGACTCTGATTTTTTAAATAAAAATAAGAATAAATTGTTTTTAACTATGACCCATCATAGTCATACATGAAATATGTATGATAGATATCCATACGGTTGATTTATTATTTGGTTCCTGTTAAGCATATGATAACATAAGCACGCAACAAGAATTAATAATGCATGAGGAAATTAATTCTTTTGGCTGTTGTATATGTGAAAGATCAAAAGTTATTCCCTTACTCAATAAGAAATGAGACTTAAAGTAAGCAAAAAAAAAGAAAAAAAAAACTTAAAAAAATACGTATGTCCTTATAAGAAATACGTGGGAACATAGGTAAAATTAGCATGCTAAGAAATATGAACACTTTATCAACACGGTTCAGCAAATATTTTTAAAGCCTATTTTGTCTTTTTTGAGGTAATTGGTTGTTCTAACGCCGGTCTGGATTGAAGCAGGCCTTATAGTCCCTCCCACCAAGAATACATGGTCACTTTTAACCAATTGACTATTTCTCTTCCTCTCTGTCTTTCTTTGTCTCACTCACTTTGCGATCGTTAATAGTTATAATGGAGATTGATCAACCTAGCCAAGAAAATCCTGACAAGGTCAGCCCATATGTAGCTGTAGCCAGCCAAGCAAGGTCCTACGGGTGCACCTTCTGCAAGAGAGGTTTCTCTAATGCGCAAGCCCTAGGTGGGCACATGAATATTCACCGTAAACAGAAGTCAAAGCTCAAGTTCTCCCCAATCGACACACACCAAGATTTGGATAGTGCAAGAGTTGCTCCATCTTTTCTTTCTAAGAAAGATGCGATGTCTAGCAAAGATGAAAGAAGTTCAGCCAATCTGCGTCAGGTTCTTGGTAAAGAAAGTGAGGCAAGTTATGATATGGAAATCACCCACGTTGGAGCAATTCGGGAACTGCCTTTATTCGTGGATAAACCCTTTAGTAAAGGTCTACAAAAACCAAACATTCAAGTTCATGCTATCCCTAAAATGGGTTTATTATTATCAAGACGTGGCTTGCCAAATTCGGAGTTGGATCTTGAGCTTAGACTGGGAATTGAACCTGATGATTCATCTTTTACGAATGGTACCAAAAGATTCTTTTGAGTTTGAAGTGTTGCTTATATCTACCTATCCATTCTGATTATAGGGTTCTATAGTACATATGTATCTTCATGGATGCGTTACTAATTACTATACACCTCTTGTTTGAGACATTTAGCCCAATAGTTAAGGTCTTGGGTTTGCAGTGCAGTTATTTATCTACGGATATATATACATGTTATGGTTTATCTCTAGAAGAGAAAACATGCTAAGTTCATGTTCTTTATGTATTTATCATTTTTGAGATTGGCATATTTTATCATTAAGTTGTCTGACAATATATCGATATTAGTTTTTATTAACATTAATAAATGATAATCTTATTTAACCTGAAATAATTCTTTGTGGAATTAGCTTATTGATCATTCCGACGGAAGAGAGAACTATGAACCCCACCCCGGTGGTATAGTTTAATCAAGCATCTGCGGAGAATTCTCTTGAAGTGTTCAATTTGAAACCCTAAAATCATCCAACTATTATTTAGGACATGGCGTTCATGCTTTACCCCTAAAGTTGGCGGCCTAGAGTCATGTATAAGTTAACTAAGGGTAGTAACCACAAGTTCCCAACAAATCCGTTGCATGTTTCAGCAAAAGTCACGAGTTCTTTTGTTGTTCCTTCGCACATTACCTGCAATTTGATATTGGTCCGACAACAACTAATATCGTGAATTGGAATTTTTCATTCTGTGCCTTGCTCTACTTCTATCAAATTTTTGGACAAACCTTTTCTTGTATAACCCTTAGAACATACATCTTATCCCTAGGCCAAGAAAAGGATACCCGGTTTCTTTATGAATATAAGCATCACCATAGCACACTTCTCAATCTTGAAGAGTCATTCTGATTTACTTAGCACTTGAAATTGTAAATCCGATATCGTCAATGCTACCAATTTAAGTTTTGAATTGAATGAGACCATTTCCTTAACTTTTCTGTTAGATAAGGTTTGTTGTGTAGCAAGTACCTCAATTTCTAGATACAGCACGGAGCCAATACCCACCAAGAAACTGGAATTTGTCGTGAATGCTGAGAATATGCATATGTCCACGATATACGCCTCTAAGCGAATTTTGTAGTCTAACGAAGGACAACTATGGCGACTAGTTCTTCTGCATAAGAAACTGACCAGTGGTTCTCTTGTTTCTTTTGTTATTTGGATAGTCTTGAAGCTTTTTATTTGCATTAGTATGAAGTCTGGCAATTGGCATCAACGTCATACAACTAGTGCAACTACGCATTCCCATCAGAAGCATTCCAGCTAATAATCATCAAGGACATATATATACCTCTATTAGTAATGGATCCTATCTCTATTTAATATATTTGTACTACAAAATGGGAAGATAAATTCTCTTTTATAGTCTTACCTGCTTCTAATTTATTTAAGAGATCGAATTTACGATCTTTTTTTTCATTCTTCTGGTCATCAGAATATATAGAACGTACGTATGGATTCCATGTTTTCCGAGGGAAGAGTCGAGTCTCAAGCAATTAGATGGAAGTGAGAGTACCTGCTATTGCATGACAACGTCTTTAAGTGAAGATCTTTGAATTGTGACAAGGAATAACTATCCTTTAAACTACTCTTAGTCGTCTCCGTTACATTTACTTCTTTTTTCATCAGGATTAATTAAGGATTGTACATTTGCACTGGGGTTTAGGAGGACCAAAGTTTTTCTTTTTCCCAACTTCTTGTATGGACATGATCTTTGAATATCTGACGTTAGATTTCAAATATGCATATTCTCTATTCTACAATAGCCAATGCACCCAACATAATTATTATCTTCAACTCCAAATTTATGGTTTTAGTTTGAAAACTTATTAACCTAATAAGTGGGCATTCTATTTTTGTGTTATATTACCTTTTTCAAGGTTAAAAATATTTTTAAAATCATTCTTATGCCTTTTCTTTTTGGTCTTTTTACCAAGGTAAAACATATAAGTATTTTTTGTAATTTTATTTATTTAAATAATTCTCCTATAATTTATAATTATTAAAATAATAATTTATGATATTAACAATCCTAAAATTTTACTATTAATATTTTAATAGAGTTTAATATTAAAATTAAATCAAATCACTTATTATTTAAACTTTGTCATATACTTAAGGTTTAATTATATAACAGTTTATCATAATTTCATTAAAAGTTCTTTTAACATTTTTAACACTATAGGACATTTTTGAAACAATTTTAAATCATAAAATCTTTTTAAAAGAAGTAAAATCACCAACAAAAAAAAAAGGACCACTTGGTGACTGTTATGTGTACACTTTAAAGCCTACAATTTGACTGTACCCCAAAAGTTGAACTTGACATGCGATTCTATACTTCATCTTATTTCGCCTGGAAGGTGATTACGAGGGGGAAAAAAAAACACTTGTACAGACTGGTCTTAGAGTTAACATGCATTCTAAAGTTGGGTCTTTCTTAGAGAAATACCAGGGATAAACATCTTTTCTAATTCACGTAGTAGAGTTTATGCACTAAGACTAGATCTTACTCCACGTGATATTTTTCGTGATCGCATTTCCGAGCTATGGCTATCATTGGAGGTGTCGTCAGCTTTCTCTCACCCATCTTTGTTTTGCGGATGATCTAATGCTCTTCAGTCGTGCAGATTCCGATTCTCTTGAGATCATCCGCCAGGCCTTGACGACTTTCGAGAGGGTATCCGG
>JANSVA010000008.1:43151529-43170292 GCA_025504915.1 Erythroxylum reticulatum | reverse complement strand
TTTGTGAGCCGCCTGTGGCTTTCTTTGTTTTTTCTGTGTTGACAGCCGCCTGTGGCTTTGCTTCACTTTGTACATAGTTTTCTTTCTTCTTGTATGAACCCTCCTTTTAATTAATATATATGTTACTTCCTCCAAAAAAAAAAAAAAGAACTGTTGAATGCCTGGCATATTATTGTTCTGCTTACCTTGAACTTGCTTATCACGAAGCCCTAGTATTGGAGTTCATTAATAGTATTAAAAAGGGGGTGATCAGACAAATAAAAAGTTGTAATGAAATTTATACATATTTGGGCACTCCAGTTTAGTTTTCTACATAGGTAGGTTATATTTACTAATAAATACTCTAGTCCTCTTCGTAAAAATATAAGATAAGCGCCGAGTTCATGCATACATAGGAAAGATACTTGTACACGCCATAATGATAGCACGCCTCCCTATTGGCCATGTCATAATCTAGCAACATCATCATTTTGGTTCAAAAGATTAGTTACTATTGGTGCTAAGTCTAAAAATGCTTGTTCATGATGTCAATTCTAAAGATGCAACATATGAGAGCTAAGAAAAATCATAAGAAAACAAAAAATAAGACAAAAAGAAAGCTAAGGTTAATAAATTAGAAGTAAATAAATAATGCCTAATAATAGTATCAAAATCTTGATCGAATATATTTGTAAGTGTGCATAATTAAGAATAAAGAGTATCGACAAACTATATTACTATATATATTAATCTTAGTTAAACAACATAATTAGAGAAATGATATTTAATTAAAAAACAATTAATTTGTTAAACTCAAAATAGCAAAATAATTAAGCTAGCGCAAAGATATCAAGAAGATAAATGTTAGGGCTTCAAAGTTCACTTATGTTGAATTTCAATAATTATACAAGATTAATTATCTAAGTTGAAATAACAACTAACCTAGCCCTTTCTCGAGATACATAGGTTCATCGAATTAGGTAATTACCACCTCTTGATGTGCATGTTAACCTAATCAAACTCATTAAGCATGGATATCACAATAGTCTATGATACTTTTCATTCTCTATAATGAAGTTATTTATTCTCCTAGTGCACTGATCATATATCACCTTTTAGTCCTTCATATAGTTTCTAAAATTGAATCTATAGTGATCAAGCATAAATCAACATTAAGATCAAATAGAATGAATTCTAGCAATAAATAATCAAATTATGTATTAATAATTTAAGAATCCATTCTAAGCTACATTGTAACATATCACTCCCATAAAGCATATGTCCGAACATACCAAAGGATATTCGAAAACATACTCTATGAAAATGGTACATTAGGACAATCAAACTAGCTCATTAAATTACTGTCTCGTATTCATTGTAGACACCGGGCCATTTTTTGCCCGTTTCCATTATGGATACCGAATCCATGTCATCTGAGCCTGAGGCTCTTTTTCACAATCCTAAGCTCAAAGCTTTTTTCCCACTTCGGTCACCCTGCTGACAATTCCTGTATCTGATCATGCATTTCAATGTGATGAGATGCATATCACTCCCATAAAGCATAAGTCCGAACATATAAGAGGATATTTGAAAACATACTCTTTGAAAATGGTACATTAGGGTAATCAAACTAGCTTATTAAAGGCATCAAACATATCATAAGCATTCTAGATGTTCAATTCTTCCCATTTCATTCACAAACATAAAAGTCACATGTCATTACAATTCACAATCTACATATAAATTACATAACATTTGTTTGAGTTCACTCTCAGTACCAAAAATATAACATGAAATGGGATGCTAATACACAAGACATCTATCTAGACTCCTCATATTCAGTTATTCAGACCTTTGAGTCATTCTTGTCCCAAAAATGCAAGTACTAGACTTCTACTATATCACCTTAGTAGATAGAACTCCCTTGAATTTACAAAACAACATTGCAATTTTGATGAGTTTGCAAACTCAATGAGTGAATCATGATTAATGTATTCACTCAAGTCAGATCACAAAAACAAGTTATAACCCAATTCAACAAGTATATCATACCATCCAGTTTTGAATACTATACCACATTTCTTCATACTTCAATAAGTACATCATGTAAGCTAGCATTGCGTATCACAACACATCATCCATTAACTTCAACTGTAATTCAATATTTCAAAACAATTCAATAATACATTTCAATCCAATCACTTGATACATGTAAGGATATATATGCAAATGCACATGTGTTTCCTATTTTCATTTTTGTTTAGCTGTGACCAAGTGCCTATCAATCCAATTTATTGTCTCGTATTTATTGTAGACACCGGGTCATTTTTGGCCCGTATTCATTATGGATATCGAGTCCTTGTCATCTAAGCCTGAGGCTCTTTTTCACAATGCTGAGCTCAAAGCTCTTTTTCTACTTCAGTCACCCTAGTTACAACTCATTTATCTAATCATGCATTTCAATGTGATGAGATGCATCATTTCACATGCCATGCTTTGATTTCAATATTCTCATGCCTTATCTCAAGCTCCTCAGATCTAAGTTTGGCATTTATTAATCAATTGTACACACAATTCAAATTAATCATTCAATTCATTCAGAAGCATATATAATTGAGTTTACAGTTCTAAGTTAACTCATAGTATACTCTAGGAAAGTTATTGCCTTGATGGTCTGGCAATGTCTGGATATTGACGATTACCTTCCGTTTCTATCGTCATGCAAGACACACATAGTTCACAAATCACTGATTTGTTTAATCATAGGGATATACAATCATACACATGTATATGTGTCATGTTTCAATGCATGATCAATTAACTTTCTGGGTATGTATTCTCATACAAATATCTTGACCATTCAAACATTATAGCTTCTATAAAACTAGTTTGCAATCAAGTTTATACCTTAAGTAAGCATGATTTACTTCAAATTCATCATTCATACATTCACCAAACTTTTCTAACAATATAGCAGTCATACAATTTCCCAATTCTCATTCATCCATACCTAATACACATAACTCAAACCCTTAAGATCATGTTTACATTCATAAGAATACATTTATTCCTTCATCACATCATAATTTCTAGATTTGGTTACATTGACACCAAAACAGTACATTCTTTAAGTTATGACATCAATTAACCTAAACTTATCATGCTCTTAATCAATTAATCAAGCAACAATCTAGTTCATTCCAAGCCTTAATTAAGACCAATTACATCAATTTAGAGTGACTTTTCCTCAGTTGGTTCAACATGTACACAAAATAGAAATTATCAATTCAGAACTAGGCTCACAATCGTGGGGGACCTTGCCATGATCGTGACAAAAGCTCATGCAATAGGCTACGATCGTGCACTGAGGGCCATGATCGTGCATAGTCTTTCTTCCTCAATTCTCTACAAATTTCACATACTTAGAGACATCACTACTATAGTCTAGCTTCCATATTGACTACATTAAGGCTCCCAAGTTCTGCTCACTTTAATCATTAATAGTTTCCTTTTTGCAAACTCATTTACATCTCAAACTTTCCATATTCTAAAATATGTTAGTAACACCTATCTTTAACATGAATTCCTCATCAATTATACCTCAAATCCCAAATTAGATCATCCATATAACAGCTTGTAAACTACTGTTTTCATGCATCCAAAAACAAAACAGAAAAGTAACCAATTCATCCATCATTTTCTAGCGCAACTTCAACATCAACACTACATTCAATCCATCCCTAATCAATTATCATAAAATTCTGCTAACGCATGCCATAATAGTTCAATATTTAACTTACTTGTTCAGCTCAAACGCCACCTTAATGTATCAAGCCTGTTTTGCCTCACATGCATACACGATCATCTCAAGAACAAGGTCGGATTAGGATGGTTTCAGCAAAGAAAAGAAGATAATAGCAATTACAACAATGTTCTGCTTCTATAACTATCCTTATGAAGGGTTTTTACATGAATTTTGGTGTGGAAATTGATTATAATTTAGGCAAAACACAGAGAAGTGAAGGAGAAGTGAATTTTGATAGTGGGAAGGAGGAGAAGGAGAGAGTTTTAGCATAAATAACAAATGAAGGGACTTTGCCATGTGTGTGTCGTGTGGTGTGAGTGGAGGATGAGTTTGAGGACACTTGTAAAGTGTCTAGGCCAGCTACATATCCTGTTTCCAAATGTCACTTAGTTCCTAGGTCATTTGTCACTTAATTTATAGGCTTAGTTATCCTAAATTTTCACATGACAATTGTCTTGCTAATTGAAAATTTTCCTAGTCTAAATTTTAATCCATCAATCTTCCAATTATGACAAATAACTCCAAATTACTAATTGTAATCCATGAATTCTTTTTATTGGCAAATCAAAATACAAGACATTAGAAATGCATAATCATGTCTTAATTATTTAGAAACTTTATGCCCTAGAACATGTCAATTGAGTGCAATTTTTCTAAATCAAATTTCATGTGTATATGCTCATATTATGTATGTGAATGAAATCATAAAAATCGTATCCCAGATGCTCCAAATTTATTCTAATATAATGAAATTCATGCGACTAAGTAATCTAACACTCTAATCCCTCAGTAGGTTTGAAAACTGACTATTACATACATCCCTAAACCTAACTAGGATTTTGGCCACAAAATATAAAAAATAAAACTACAATAAATCATTTTAACATAATGAAAAGAAGAGATGAAAGATTTTAAAAAGTTATCATGATTTCATCCAATCTCACTCTGAAATCCTTCTTTGATTCTATAAAAGACTAAATTTATCAAAACAATCATAAGGTGATTGATACACACCTTCAAAAAGTCCCTTAAATGAAACCTAATAAGAGTATTTATGGTTGAAGTTACAAATAGAGTGTTAGAGTGCTTAAAATTATAAGTTTATGCATCATCATGATTTGTGCTACAAAGATTAGTACTAGACTAGTATCTAAATTGTGCTAATGTTTTTTAGAACTTTTGTTACCTCAAGTTAGTGTGTAACTGGTGTCTTATACTAAGTTGTAATTGGCATCAATTTTATAATCTAAGTGCTTAAAATTATGAGTTTATGCATCATCATGATTTGTGCTACAAGGATTAGTGCTAAACTAGTATCTAAATTGTGCTAATCTTTTTAGAACTTTTTACCTCAAGTTAGTGTGTAACTGGTGTCTTATACTAAGTTGTAATTGGCATCAATTTTATAATCTAACTTTACTGGTCACATACAGCTCTCTAGTATTGGTTTTGCATTATTTCTCAGCTACTTGAATCTTTCAAGAGATAGGTGTCTATCTCCTCGCTGTGTCTAGTGCTTGTTTTCTTTTTTTCCACCAACTTCTCTAATTTTTGACACCTTTGTGCTTAAATTGACCTCTGATATCTACAAAGTTATTTCCATTCAAGTTAGCTTCTTAATAAGTCTAAACTTTAGATCATTTGGAAAACTATAGATAAAATTGCATTCAATTTAAGAATTCCCCTTTCATTTATCACCTATAAGACAATGAACTAAGTATAAAAATCTATCATATAATCCATATAAAAACATGTTATAAAAATGTTAAAATATAACTAATTTAACCCTATAAATATGTAAAATATAAACCTATGATTGGGTTTTCAACAAAATAGTAGTAAAATATCAATATCTCATTCCTAGATTAGATAATATACTCAATGAATAACATGCCTCTTGTGTGCTTTAAAAAATAGAGTTGAAAATTGGATATCATCATATTAGAATTAGAAAGGAGGAGTGGAAAACTGCCTTTAAAATGAAATATGATTTATATCTATGGTTAGTGATGTCTTTTAGATTATCTAATACACCTAGTATGTTTGTGAGGTTAATCAACGATGTTTTTTGTGTTTTATTTAAAAATTTGTGATTGTTTATTTCGATGATATTCTAATCTATATTAAGACTTTAGGCGAGCATATTGAACATGCAAAATTTATTTTTGAATGTTTTGAGTTTAGAAAAACTATAGATAGTACTGTAAAGAAATGTTCCTTTTATATAAATAAAGTAGTTTTTCTTGGATTTTGTTATAACTATAAAAGGGATAGAAGTGGACGAGAAGGTTAAGGCTATCTAATAATAGCCTACATCTGGATTTATAATTGATGTGAGTTTTCAAGATTTAGTTAGTTTCTATAGGAGGTTTATGAAAGATTTTAGTACACTAGCTACACTATACAGTCAAGTTATCAAAAAGTCTACTGATTTAAGGAAGCTAAGGAACAAGAGCATAATTTTAATTTTATTAAAGAAAATTAAGATTTGTTCATTTATTAACTTTGCATAACTTTTTTAAAACCTTCATGATTGAGTATATTCTGTTAGGAATAGGTATTGGTGTTGTCTTGATGTAGTAAAATCAACTATTTACCTATTTTAACAAGAAACTCAATGGAGCTGCTCATTATTATCAAACTTATTATAAGGAGTTATATGCATTAGTGTGGGCTTTAAGGACTTAATAACATTATTTGTGGTACAAAGGATTCATTACTAATACCGACCATGAGTCCATGAAGAAATTAAAAGGGAAAGGAATTTGAATCAATGATATGCTAAGTGGATAAGTTCATTGAGGCATTTCCTTATTTGTTCAAATACAACACAAGGTAAGAAAAATAACATGATTGATGCATTATCCAAATGTAAGACCTAGTTTCTAACTTGAATGCAAAATCGTTCGGTTTCAAGCATGTTGCAGAATTATATAAGAATGATAATGATTTTTCATCTCTCTTTATGACTTGTGAGAAAACTGCTTAAAAAAAATTCTTAGGCATGATGGGTTTTTGTTTAATAAAAAAAGTATGCATACCTGAAAGTTCTTTGAGAGAGTTATTAGTCAACAAGGCACACATAGGAGGATTGATGGATCATTTTGGCATTAAAAAGACTATTTTTTGCTTGAACATTTAATTTGGCCTCATATGCTTCATGATGTTGAAAGAATTTATGCTAATTGCATTACATGTAGACAAGATAAGTTTAGGATTATGCCACATAGTTTATATACTTCTTTTTCCAGTCACTAGTGAATCTTAGGATGATACTTCTATAGATTTTATTTTTGGCTTGTCTAGATATAAAGTAGATAAAGATAACACATTGATGTAACCCACATAGCCTACTAGTTCTCTAAGGAGATAGTACGACTCATTGATAGAGATGTTAAATTCCTTAGCTAATTTTAGAAGATTTTATCGGAAAATTTAGGAATTGATTTTTTATTTTCAACTACTTATTATCCTCAGGTGAATGGTCAAACTCAGGTAGTAAAGAAGATTTTAATTATTTTATTACATGTTATAATTCAAAAGAATTTCAAAACTTGAAAATATTATTTTTCAATAATTTAATTTACATAAAGTATAGATGTTCATAATGCTACTAGTCATTCACCTTTTGAGATTATTTATGGATTTAACCCACTAACTCTATTGAATGTGGTTTCTTTATCAATTCATAAGGGGAGGAGTTTAGATGGTAAAAACAAAATTAAAATGGTGAAGCAACTACATTAAAATGTTTGGCAACATATTGAAAGGAAAAATGATGAATATATATCAAAAGCTAAAAAAGGAGAAATAAAGTTCCTTTTAAACCAAGTGATTAGGTTTGGTTGCATATAGGAAATGAAAGGTTCCTAGATCAAACAAAATCTAAATTGTAATCAAAAGGAGATGGTTCATTTCAAGTTGATCAATAGATCAATAATAATACTTATAAATTAGATCTTCCGAGTGAGAATAATGTAACATTTACTTTTAATGCTTCTTATTTACTCCTTTTGATATAAGTGATCGTTCAAAGACAAATCTTTTCAAATAAAAAGGGGATGATAACAATCAAGTTGCCTTTAATATTTTGAGTTTACTAAGGCATACCAATTACAAAAACAAGGAAGAAAAGATTCAAGATGCACTAAATGGTGCTGTAAGAAAGTGGTTGCACATGTAGCTAGAATCAAGTCAAATTGAAGGATGAACATTGGCTAGATTCATTTGAGCTAAGGATGGAGATCATATGAAGGCGAACACAAGTTCCAACATGATCATATATTAACCTGTGTAATTTATTACAACATTTAGTGGTGAGACATGATCTCCAGCATTGGTGTATCCCGCTTTATGTATAACTTTAAAAAATTACAGACAAATTTACAATCTCCACTATAGGTATGACCCAAATTGTGTCTAACTCTATAAAGTTGTAAGAGGATTCAAGGTCTTAAACGTAAGTATGTCCTATTTCATGTCTAAGAGAAGAATCTGCATTTTTAGTCATGGACATGTCCTAGTTCACGTCCAATGATATTAAAATGTTCAGAACCAATACAAAATGACTGAAAACTGTGTCCCAGGCTATGTCTAATTGAAACCTTAGATTTTTATTTAACTTTTCAAGCCGTATTTTTGTGTTTTAGTTTTTAAGGCATGTTTTTTTAATTGGAGAAATAATTGATCATTAATACAATTATGATAATTATTTTGGTTCTTCAAAGAACGTTTCAAACTTACTAAGTCATTTTCTTATGAAGTTCAAATCATCTTAAAATATTGATTATAATTCTTTATAATAATGGGTCAAGATTCTTCATATACCATTAATTCGTTATTATGTATATTGGGCAAGGTTTTATATTTAACTTGGTTTTAGCATATGTGGGACTTGAGTTTAAGGATTCATCTTATGGTTTTGGCATTAAGTGTTATTGGCTACAATAGAATTTTTGGTAGCCACAATTTCTATTATGCATCAACTAATTAATTCCTACCCACACTGACCTACCAATTCCAACCACCATCCATTTACCAATTTCCTCCTATATAAACCTACTTTGATATGCCAATCTCTTTATACTTAGTGCTACTTATCTTGTTATAAAGGTGGGTATTACACCTAGCTTATTCCATGTCAAATCTGTTAGCATTTATATTTTTTATGGTAGAACTAAAACTTGTACATGGACCTTATCACCTCATAACTATTAAGATGAAAAATAAAGTCAATAAGAGGGTTGTAAAGGACAAAGTGAATAATATAATATGAACATATAAAAAGAAGATATAGATGATTGGACGCACGATATCAATTGATGTTTGGGATTTTTAGAGTTTTTGTTATGTACAAAATATTCATCTACCATGCAAATTTATAACGTCAGGATTTAAGTAGTATTGATAGGAATTCAAATTTGAGGACTAAGCTAAGAATATATTATGGTAAGCTTGCAATATTGATAATAAAGACATGTTCAACTATTACTTCCCCGAGAACTTTACTAGAACATAGCTATCTATTCTTAACCCAACATGGATTCAACCAAGACACCATGATGAATCGTGAGGACCGCTAACATATGGATAAGATCTAATGAAAGCCTGAAAAGAGTATGCAAGACGGTGGCGCACAAAAGCAGCAAAAGCCCAACTATCTTTGATAGAAAATAGATTATGGGCCTATTCTAAGAGACGTTATAAGGAAGCCATATTGTGACAAGTTACAAGAATTCTCAAGGTTTTCCTTCAATGACATGGTCAAACTAATTGGAAGTCTTGAAGAATGCGATCAAAAAAAAGGAAAGATAGAGATTATTATCTAAGAAATCACCAAAACCCATCTCAAAAAAAGAAGGAAGAGGAAGCAAATCAAATTGAAGCAACTATCTCGTGCTTTCATGAAAAAACTAATAATCATAGAAAAGAATAATGCTAAAAAGAGAGCTCCAATCAAACTTTCAGCTCCTCAATTCCTATGTGTCTGATCTTAGGAGCCTCAGATGCCAATATTCTATGCTCCATGGCGTTTGCCTAGAATTATCCCAATTAGTTAGGTCCTTCACTGTTTACGCCACCTTTCATATTACAATAACTATTTTTTCAAATTCAGTATAGATGCACTGCACTAATGAATCACGCTAAGAGGTAATAAGACTAATAGTATCAACAACAATAACAACAACAATAAAAAATAACAGTAGAATCAACCAAAAAAAAAGAAGAGATTAAAGAAACAAAAGACAACCTTTATTGGGAATGGGGATAACCTAAAAGAACTCCACAGGCCACTTTTGAAACAAAAAAAGATTATAGCAATAGTTGGTATATAATTTGAGCTACCTTATCGTAGTTGGTACAAGATATAATTGATATTTAACTATCACAATGGGGTGGCAACTTGTGTAACCTATAAGGGAAAAAAAAAACATATCCTTTCTAATGTAAAGTGGCTTAAATTTGAAAAGAAAATATCATTTGTCAACAACAATCATTTGCCTACACATTTAGCTTGAATTGTTGGACTTAAAATTATAAAAGGCAAGGCCCAAAGGCAATCAAATATGCTCAATAATCATATTCTTTTTTCTAATATTATTTGTTTTTCCTTTTTATTTATTATATATTTTGCTTAGTTGTTAAGTCCACAACAAGAGTGTATATCGATTTGGACTATGTGCACATTAGAAGAATTTCTTAAATTCGAAAATTATTATAAAAAAAGGTTAAATGAAACACTTATTATAATAATATCATAATTCATTATTTGAAAAATGAAAAGTAAAACAAATATAACTTTCAATATTATTATCCTCTAAATTATGTATACTTATTATTATTCACGATCATTTAATGCTAACATTGGTTCGTACAAGGAGAATAAATAGTAACAAATTTTGTTTTAAGAAAAGGACTTTCGTTCCTTAACAGAAGATTGGATAATATTAGAGAAAGAAATAAAAGCCAAGGGTCTAGCCAACATATAGACAAGATATTTGATATGATATAAGCGCCTATTCTACGACATAAACATAGATCACTCAAAGTGAGAATAAAACTCCATACAAGTAGATAAATACACCCACCAACGTCATGCAAATTACATTAGAGAGCAACCGCCAAAAGGATAAATAAAACACCAGACCACCTAGAAGCAACACCTGTCTCTGCTTTAGAGTGCATCAGCACTAATTATATACACCGTGTTGCTGAAACTGATTAAGGTTGAGCTGATTATATTTCCATGAATGTATGGTTAAAAAATTAATTAACGAAGCATCGACATTAATGTTAATGAGAACTGGTTTTGCTCAATTTGTAGCAGCTAGTGTTTTGATAAATGTTAATTAATAATGCCTAAAGTGGTACTTTGGATAGGTCCAAGGCGACGTGAAAAAAAATGTTGAAGTGGTACTACTTTAGCCACTCTTGTATAATAATGATGATGATGATTGATGATATTGATAAACCATGTGCCATCCGGTAAAAACATCTGCGTTGCATTATTTTGATCAACGGCGTTATTACACAACACTTAGGGCGATAAACTGATTGATTCACTGATTATATTCCCCCGTAAGAAACTCACCTTAACATATGAAAGAACCATACTAGATGGGTATTTGTAACAATATGTTTAAAAAAAAAAAAAAACCGTAAATCTCATAGGTCGAGACCATTATGCACCCATCTTTGCTCAGGCATAAAACAACCATATATCCGCAATACACCATCATTCACCAGCTAACATCACACCCTGTTCAACAGAAAACAAGAAGACATCAACCCTTTTTTGCTTGTCAATGTAAAACCCCTTAATCAGACTAAAACAGTGGCCAGTTTGTAATTGTGGTGGAAACTTCACAATGTTGACCAAGACCAAAGAATATCCTTTGTCAAAACTCGGAATCCCTGGCTAAGTTGGGAGATTTCATTCCAAGACAAGTAGATCTGGCGGTTAGACAAGAACAGAAGCACCAGAATGTCTTCTTAGTTATATTAATTTACAGTTCTAAGGGTTCTGATAAAACGCAAGTAATCCATTCTCGGAAACGCCACAAAAACATATAACAAAAATAGCATCCGTGCATATGCTTTGGTTATGATCACTTAAAACCATGCAGCAAATGAGATTTGGATAAACTGAAACCCAAAACCAAAAGAATCCAAATCCAATAGCACAGCCAAGATCAATGACCAAGTAGAAGTGCAAGTGAACACGATCTTCAAAGATCAACAGTGAAAAAAAAAATCATATAATTGCGTAGAAAGATACATAGATGTGCCAGATACATACATGAGAAGGCCAGTTTCAACATCGAGAACAGCACAAGAGCCATAGAGCACAATTGAGAATATTACGAAATAATCCCAGGCACAATCTCAAGCTGCCAACCATAAGGTTAAAACAAAACACTGAGAAATTAGCCATTGGAAAGAAATAAAATTATAACTGACAAATACAAAGAATGAGATCATTTATTTACCAAAACAAAAAAAAGAATGAGATCACTTCACCTGAAATGGTGGTCAAAATGAAGATCCGCGTACGCTCAGGTCAATCAAGTCATCTAGTGACAATAACTTTCATTCAATCGAAAAGCCAATTTAGTATTTGACACATAAAAACTGACTAGACCTGAAGGTTTAACTGTTGGGCCTATAAAACAAAGATCAGCCTTGAACATAAATAAATAAGTACATATATTTCTCAATTCATAAAGTAACAATGTCATATTTAGCATAGACATGAAATTACTTGGTATGCAACGGCAAGGAAAGAGAAAAGATTCCCAAACCAGCCCTCAACATCCACCTCACTATTAACATATCCTGCGGGGAAAAAAAGATTCCCAAACCAGGAAGGCATAGCAGCAAGGTCTGCCTGAGCTGCATTCAACAGATTTTCATAATATTCATATTTATCCATTCCAGCTTCCAGAAGTAAACAAAGACTAAATTAAACAAATACCAGTACAGAATATCTCCTACTTAGAAAGTAATATGACAAAAAGAAATCCATTAATAAACATAATAAAGTATCAGCTGTATCAAAAAGAAAACATCAATTAGTGACTAAGTCCTTTCTTTGCTTTTAGTGATTCAAGAGCTTTCTTCCGAAGCTCAATCTCAAGTTTTTTCTGCTCAGACTGTCCCTCTTCATTATCACTTGGACAAGACTCCTTCCTCTCTCCATGTTCATCATCAGAAAAACTAGAATCATATCGCCCTTTCATTTTCATCTTCTCAGCATGCCGTTTTTCCTTTCTGCGACGTCTCTCTTCACGTCGACGTCGCTTTTCCTCCTTCTGCAGCCTCTTTTCTTCCTTCCTCCTCCTTTTGGCCTGTTTCTCCTCAATTTCAGAGTCATTGCTGAAATCATCATTTGAAGCTGGCTCTCGCCTATGCAACTTTTTATGCTTCCGCTTTTCCTTATTGCCAGTTCTGTGTTTATCACTTGAAGCAGAACCAGATTCACAATTACCACCACCATTACCATGATTGATTTGTTCAACCAACATGGGAATACTTTCCAATTTATCATGATCTACCTCTTTAGGAGTGTTTGAGTAAGAAAGGCTTCTCTCATCGAATTTCAAATTCTCAACCCTGTGCATCAAGGACTTGCTTGTCAGAAGTTTCAGAATTCAAATCCTTTAAAAGATCCTGTCAATGACAAGAATGAACCTAGAAGCTTATGATGCATGCATGCTTAACAACATACCTCCTTATCTTCTTATCTATCTCCCTTGGTTCCACCTTATCTAGAAAAGAGTGAGATTCAGTAGGAAGATGACCTTGTAATCTTTCAAAATCATAATCATCCCTTACGCAAACTCTCACTGCAGAACCTTTCCGCTTATCTCCAGTGGATGGGTCAATAGACAGTTTCTGCGCAGAGCTGGACTTATAATCTCCATTGTGCCTATAACCAAAACACCAATGGGAAAAATAAATTATAGTCCACAATCCTAACAAGGTGGAACAGTAAGATTATAAACAGAATCATACAAAACGTTGAAAAAAATCTAACCGTGATTGGTCAACCACTACATCTTTTCTGCTAACATCATGACTATAACGACGAGGTTTATGCTCTCGTAGTTTTGGAGGACTTGACTGGTCATCAGAATTGACTTGCCCTCTCCTTTTACCTGCAGTACTTCCATATGGACTGGATAATATTCAACAAAAGGGAAAAAAGTTAACAACTGTATAATATGATTAAAATTTTTCATATGTAAGCTAAATCATATGCATTATTTAGGCCCAACAGGAAAAGCTATATACATAATTTGCGTGTAGAAAAAAAGCATAATACCTTCTATCTTTTCCAGGACTCCTTTTCCGAACAAGAGGAGGAGATTCTGACAGAATTGGAGACCTCAGAGGTGAAGGTGAAAAATCTGGGACTTTATGGCGGGAACTCTTTCCATCCTTTAAGCCTCTATTTGGAGACCTTAATGATCTAGAGTGTTGATGCGGAGACAGGGATAACTTTTCTTGGTCCCTGTACCAAATTATCACAATATTGTCAACAAACAACATAAAATACTTAAAGGTAAAGGGAAGCTTCCCCTGAAGGATATACATGTACCTATCACTTTCCCCATGGGAATTCCCAGATAATCCCCTTTTCTCTTTTGATGATTTTCTTACTGGTGGAGGGGACCTATGATGGTTAGGAGAAGCAAAACTCGATCCATAAGGTGGAGGAGACCTGTGCAAAGAAGGAATCGGTGACCTCCTGCGGGCAGGAAAAAGTGACCTACCCTGAACAGGAGATGAAGATCTTGAACCATATAGGGGAGACCTATGACTGGATGGATCTGGTGATCTCTTGCAAGGAGGCACAGGGGACCTATTACGAACAGGAGATGGAGAACTTGAACCATAAGGCGAAGGGGATCTATGATGGGAAGTAGGTGGTGACCTTCTGCGAGCAGGAACAGGCGATCTCTGTCTCATAGGTGACAAAGATCTCAAAGGAGAAGATGGAGATCTTTGATATCTTCTAGGTAAGGGTGAAGGTGACCTAAGTCGTGGACGAGGAGGCGATCGACGACGTACTGGTGAAGGTGACCTACGACTTATAGGTGAAGGCGATCTGCGGCGTCGAGCAAGAGGGGGTGATCTGCGACGACGAGTAGGTGCGGGTGATCTGCGACGTCGAGCAGGTGAGGGTGATCTGCGACGTCGAACAGGTGAGGGTGATCTGCGACGTCGAACAGGCGAGGGTGATCTGCGACGTCGCACTGGTGAAGGCGACCTACGACGCCGCAAAGGTGAAGGTGAAGGTGACCTACGACGAAAAGGAGAATGCAGTCTTCGACGCACAGGAGATGGAGATCCACGGTATGACAATGACCTAGAACTTCGCCTAGAATATGATGATCTCCTCCTTGGAGGAGAAAGGGAGACTTGGGGAGAACGTCTCCGATGTGGTGTAATAGAACGCTTTCTGGATGAAGTATCCACTCCATCAGAAGAGACGGACCTACTTCGTGCTCGAGGTGATCTAGAAAGACTCCTGGACTTCTTTCTGCCATTGAGATATAACAATTGAAGTCAGAAGGGTATTTCAAAGAATAAGCAGAGAAGAACTCATAAATGGAAAAAGTATTTGACATGCAAGACATTTTGAAAAATATATGGGTGACCGCTCTCGTAAAATAAAAGGACAAAGAATTCCAAGCCCACTGAATGACAAGACTTTACTCCATTAGCAAAAGGCATACCCAGAGTAACTCCTTGAATTTGACGGTGACCTACTCATCCGGGAAGTTGAACCGCTGCAAATGACAGTCAGGATCTAAGTCAAGATACCTAACAAAGTTAAAAATAAGTAATTGTAAAGATAATTACCGACGGGGTGAAGGTGAACGATTAGCTGGATATGGAGATCTAGAAATCCTGAAGAAGTTACAGCAGTAAGTCCTCCATGATCCATGTTGTACAGAATTTATTGTCACTCTTGAGAAAATGGATCTCATGCATGGCAAGTAGTATTGCTAACATGTGAAGAAGTTTTGACGTGAGAAAACCCCATTGCAAACATCACAACTTAGATAGTTTAGTAAATACTTGTCAAAAACTACAAAAGTAAATGATGTCACATCGAGATCTCCACTTCAACTTCTCAATCCTTCATTTACTTTGTTTTTTCACTAAAATCTACTAGAGTTGTGTCAAGGTTAGAATAGTATATTATTATTTCCATAACAAAATAAAAAATCCAGTTTCTTAATACATTATCAGCTATCTCACCAACCAGATACTTCTTTCCATAACTTGTATAACACACATCAGAAGAATCAAGTAACTCATTTTTTGTGAAGAAACAATGATCTTGTGTCAATGAATATCAAGTTCTGCAAAGATGCTAAATGACGTATTGAGGATATCAACAAGTAACAATTCAGTTTGTCAGAAACGCCTCAGAGTAATACATCGTACCAGGAAACAGTAATGAATGCTTATATCCTAGCAGCGACTAAATAAACATCAAGATTATGCAACAAAATCTATTAATACGGTTATTGGAAAATCACTGTACTTCTTGACACAATGGGATGCCTAAATGTACGTGAAACTGAGGTTAGTAGTGTTTCATCAAAACAACATCCTTAAATGTATATTCAAGCATGATATGTTAAATAACTCAGAAACCATAATAAGCATGCTAAAACACTTGATGATGATAAGAGGACGTACAAGTAAACAATCCAAAACAATTCAACAAAGTACTTAAGTTTACTGCCAGCTGTTACTTTGTTGCATGATATTATCACAGGAACTCTTACGATGAGTACTAGTCTTAAAATATCCATACCGAAGTCAACTTTCAAGAATGATATAAAGGTAATTGAAAACAGTAAATATCAAATATGAGCACCTAACCTTCTTCCTCTCATGCCATTCTTCTTGTTCATTTCTTTTTCATCATCAGGATATCCACTTGAATCCTTCCGCAATATGTGCTTTGAAGCTGGCTCCACAGCAGTATTATTTGCCTCTCCGTCCTACAGTAGTTCGAGGTAAAGGACATGAACCCAAATAATTGCAGAAGCTAGCTGAACGCCATAGAAAGACAAGCTAAAGTTATAACCGAAGTCCCAACTCAGGGAATCTAAACCTGACATGAATAAGTTAGTATTACCATCTTCCTTGATCTCTCCTGGTCATGCTCCCGAATCTCCTTATCTTTTTTCTTCTGAATTTCATTTGTTATCCTATCCAGCTCTTCCTGTGACAGGCCACAATTCTTTTATCATTAGGAGTAAAGAGCAATAGAAATCTAATAATTATCATAACCCAGGAAACATATCAAACCTGTTTCTTTCTGGTTTCTTCAGCTTTGGCGTCCAAAAATTGTTGTGGAACTCCACTTTCATTCTTCTGCGCGCTAAGAAGAAGAGACCAAAGTTCTTTCATAAATTTTCCAGTGTTTTTCTCCATAAAACCTGTAAGGGATATTTGAACCTCCTTTCCATTCACTTCCTGCATTTCACAACACCATAGATAAAACTAAGATATGCAAACAACATTACAATGGCAAAACTACAAAAAGCATAAACCCGATCAGAATTCCTGTAACATATATCAGGCAAACAAGCATCAACCCTTAGCTCATTTCGCTATCTGGATGTTCTGGGATGCCAATAAACCAGTTCCTAAGGAAAGTACGCACATGTTTCAATTAGTGAAGAACCAGAAACAAAACACGGGGCCCAACATTCTACAAAGGACAACAAAACATTCGCTATGTATCTAACAGCAAATTGAAACAGTGGAAGTTCTGAAGGGGTTTGGATTACCTTCCCATCAAGTAGCCCATATATAAAATTGATGAGAACTTCATCTTCAAACCCTAGAAGCTCCGTCACCCTATTAGCAATCCATGGTCTGATAACATCCATCTTCACTTTTCCCATATCAACCTAATTAATTTAAAAAAAGAGATCAACGACACCAATTAGTGAATTGAATAAAATAACTTCTTGTTCAGCGAACCCAACAAATAATTGTCTTTCCTATTTGCAACATATAAACAAAGAAACGCAAAATTAGGAAAAGAAAAACGAACCAGATGGTCCAACTCAGGAGCAAACTTCTGGGACTTCAAAAGCTTCGCTTGCTTGTTGGAGAATCGAGTGTCTTGATCCGCAGAGGTACCCTACCAAAACAAGAATCCAAAAGCAAGTAAGCTATGAAATCAAGATCCAAAGGTAACAAAAGTTTAGAGAAAATAGCGAAATCGACACTCACCCGGAAAAACCCGCCCGACATTTTCTAGGGTTTAGGCCTTTGCTCCCTCGAGGGAATTAGGGGAAGAATATGTGCTAGACAGTAAGAGAACTTTTGTTTACGGAATGAGCTTTGGTTGCCAGTGGATTAGCATTAGGCCGCATAGCTACCAGTGTGGTTGGTTACTTGAATACTTACGTAGGGAATCCATAAAAAGTAAAAAGCCCAAAACATGGCCTTCTTGTCTCCTAATTCTTGTTCTTGGCCTAATAAAGAAATAAAAAATGGTAATCAAGTGGTTACTATCAAATAAATTTAAAATTAAAATAAATATTTCTAAAATTCAATATTAAATTAATAATATTACTTTAACTTTATAATACTTTAGTTTGATGGTATCTAAAATTTTATCCCTTTTTACTCCACAATAACTCTAATATAGTATCAATTTTTATTTTTCAATTTTTATTATTCATAACTCATCATTATTAAATTTTATTTTTCAATTTTTATCATTTATACCTCATGATTATATTTTTGACACAATTTGGACCAGAATTATTTAAGATATTGTTTAGTATTATCAAGATGATGTTACAAATATAAATAACATACCAATGCAAAATTTATTGTGATGAATACAATAGAATGGTTATTATTATTATTATTATTATTATTATTATTATTATTATTATTATTATTATTATTATTATTATTATTATTGTTGTT
>JANSVA010000008.1:43118254-43141128 GCA_025504915.1 Erythroxylum reticulatum | reverse complement strand
TGTCTCCTAATTATTGTTCCTCATGTTACACATTAATTGCTCCAGTTGTCATTTACTTACTGGTCCATTTGTCACACATTCAACTATGCCAAATGACTCTCAATTTTAGGCTTAATCATCCAAAATTTTCATGTATCAATTTATCCTACCACTTAATATTTGTCCTAGTCCCAATGTACCTTAAATTTATCAAAAATTTTGAAATAATGCTAACGATCTCCGAATAAATTTTTAACATAAATAAATCACAATTCACAATTTAATCATATTTATAAATCAATTACACCCGAAAAATGTCAATGAATGCATGTAAAATCATACTTATGTTCAAAAATGTGCATGTCATATTTAACTAAAGCATGATGTACATTTCCTAATTTCTCAGTACTTTCTCATAAATCACAATTCTAGCCTCAACATGGGTAACGGGTGTTAATGTCTTTATTTTTTGTTTTTTATGTGTTAATTTTCTTTATTCTTGAGGTTTGAAGTTATAATTAATGAGAATTAATTTTGTTTTATGTCAAGATGTATTTTGGCGAGGATTTTGGGATAAAAAGAGATGAACTAGACGTTGACCCTAATTAGACATGGCCTCATGCAACAACTAGAAACTTGAAACATAACAGGTTGGAAGTTTAAAGCAAAATAGCATAGCAAGTAGAAGTTGAAAGAAAGAAGAGCTAAATGGCAAGGAAGCAAGAAGAAAACGCAGTAAGTTAAAAATATAAAGAAAACGACGTAGAAAATTTGTGTTTCATATATGAAGGCTGGATGGTTTGGTGTGTGGAGGGGGTTGTGTGGACAATAAACTCTGAGGTTTTATTTGTCAAATCAAGTAATAGTGCGGGGCAGAAGAATATAAAGCAATAAGTAGCCAAAATGTTGACGTTGGAAAGGAGGGTTTAAAGAGATACATAAATAGGTAGGGTATAAAAGGTTTTAATTGTCCCATCGATGGGGAGATCTAAAAGGAAAAAAGGCTGCATTATTAAGAAAGAAAAGAATGAATGAAGGCTGCATTAGAAGTTTTTCGATGGTAGAAAAGTTGGGTGAGAGAGGAGAATAGGGGCTTATGACAGATAACAAATATAGAAGAAGGCTGGCAGCAGAATAGAAGAGCAACACCCACAATAGTCCCAACGCCAGTGATAGTCCTAAATAATTAGGAAATTTTGTGATGTTAGGTAACTAAATTTTTATTTCGTAGCTTTGCAGAATCCTAGTTATTGAACTCTATATATTGTGAGAATTTTGTTTTTTTTATTTCAATTGATTTATTAGTCAAGTATTATTATTATTTGACTATTTATTTTTACAGCTATGTGCGCAACTAGTTTATGATTTTATTTAATCAATCACTAGATTAAACAGGTTGATGTTCAATTCTTTTAATCAAAAGTAGTGACTAGGATTTTTGTCTACTACGTTAGGGAAATGATTATAGGAAAAATACTTGTCTAGGTTAAATATACATTGTATATATGTTGTCTAGTTCATCGATTTTCTTGATTCATAAAGCTATTAATTAAATTTGAGATCGTATCCAGATTGTTGATTAGTAAAGGTTAATTCAAATACATGATTTGCTTAACTAAATATAAGGGAAAATAGGTAAACAAATTTACCACGATGAATGCTTAACAAATAAATTGGTTATTTTTAGTGTCGATGATCAATGCAAATTCAATAATGAAGGAGACCAAAAACCAAAATTTGTTTCTATTAATTGTTAAATTCTTATTGTTTTGATATTAGTTAGTTTTCAATTTCGTACTCCAATTAAATTTTGTTTAATTCATAATTAAAAACCTCCCTTTTATTATGTAACTACTAACATCTGAATTCCTCGTGGGAACGATCCCTACTTTCCACTACTACATTAATTTGTGTTGCAGGAAATTGGTTTCCTTTTATATTTGGTTACATGCGATAGCATTCATCAAAATTTGGTGTCATTGTTGGGGAATTTTTGACAGTTTATGTACATTACATGTTTGAGTCAATCTGAAAATCTGTAGTACAATCCTGAAATTAAGAAAACAACAAAGGCTTTAGGAAAGAAGACAAAAGAAAGATAACAAGTACTGAGAGAAGAACGACAGAGGGAAAGGAATATGGATGTAAATCATACTTTATGTCAACTGGTTACTCCAGTTGAGGACTGAAAGCCTCACTGTATTAATTTTCTGAATTTGGGTGATAATAACACTTTTGAGCTGAATTCAGGACTGATTCACTTGTTACCCACTTTCTGAGGCACATTGTGAGAAGATCCTTATAAGCACTTAAAGGAGTTTGATGTTATTTGTATAGAGATAAAGCCTAATAATGTCACTGAAGAGCAGATAAAGCTGAGGGCTTTCCCCTTTTCTTTGAAGGATGATTCCCAAGATTGGTTATATTATTTACCTGCTGGAAGTATTAGAACATGGGCAGAGATGAAGAAGTTATTTCTTGAGAAGTTTTTCCTAGCTACCAGGGCCACCAATATCAGAAAAGAAATCTGTGGCATCTTAGAAAATGCCAGAGAGTCATTATATGAATATTGGTAGAGTTTTAAAAAGCCATGTGCAAGTTTTCCCATCATCAAATCAATGAGCAACTGTTGATTCAATACTTTTATGAAGATCTTTTACTGACTAAGAGGAGTATGATAGATGCTGTAATAGGAACACTAGTAGATAAAACACTAGCAGTTGTATGGGATTTGATCTCAACTATGGCTTCTAAGTCTCAACAATTTGGAGTTCAGAATGATTATGGTTCAAGACATGTTAATGAGATGGGAGTTTCGTCGTTGGAAAGAAGATTAGATTATTTGACTTCTTTGGTGCGTCAACTTACAGTATCTAGGAAAGAGGAAGTTAAGACTTATGGTACTTGTTCTATAGTTGACCATCCTATAGATATGTGTCCCACTCTATAAGAAGACCAAGTTGAAGAAGTCAAGGCAATGGGTTATTATTCGGGACAACCTCAAAGGAAGTATGACCTATTTTCAAACACATATAATCTGGGTTGGCGAGATCATCCAAATCTTTGTTATGGTAACAATCAGGGACAATATGTAATTTCTAATTTTTAGCCATATAAATAGCCTTATATGTCTGGATAGCAACAGCAAATGGGATAAAGTTTTGGTGAAAATAATTCCTTGGAGAACATAATCAAGACATTGGCCACAAATATTGTGAACTTTCAACAGAATACCATGAAATTTCAGCAAGATATGCAAGCCAACATACAAAATCTTGAGACCCAATTAAGCCAAATGGCGATTTCCATCAATAGGTTGGAGGCACAAAATTTAAGAAAGCTCCTTTCTCAACCTGCGATAAATCCAAGAAAGAGTACTTGTGCTATCACACTTCGAAGTGGTAAATTGTTAAAGGAACCGTCCCCAAAGGTTTCTAAGTGAGAGGTTAAAGAAGAAGCAGAGAAAGAGTTCCAAAGCAGTCATAAGAGAAAAAGGAGGGTGATTCTTACATTGACATGCCTAAGTTCAGTGTAGGACCTCCTTTTCCTAGTTGTTTTGCCAAGAAAAAGAAGGAGGACCAATAGAAAGAAAATTTGGAAACTTTTCGCAAGGTACAGGTAAATATTATTTTACTTGCTACCATTAAACAAATTCCTCGTTATACTAGATTTCTTAAGAAACTCTGTACCTCAAAAAGAAACTTATGTGGCAATGAAAAGGTGCGACTGGGTGAGAATCTTTCTGTTGTGTTTTAAAAGAAGTTACCTCTTAAATGTCCAGATTCAGGTATGTTCACAATCCCTTATAAAATGGGTAATCTAAAAATTAAAAAGGCATTGTAGGATTTAGGTGCATCGATTAATGTTATGCCTCGATCTATTTATGAATCTTTAAATATGAGGTCTCTGAAAGAAACTGGTGTCATAATCCAACTTATTGATCGATCTAATGCCTATCCTAAGGTTGTTCTTGAGGATGTCCTAGTTCAAGTTGATAATATGATTTTTCCTGCTAACTTTTATGTCTTACAGATGGATAATGAAGATTCATCCACTTCAGTCCTAATTTTATTGGGAAGACCATTTTTGAAAACTTCCAGAAAAAATTTGATGTCTATGATGGGTTTTTGACTATGGAGTTTGATGGTGATATGATTAAGTTCAATATTTATGATTCCATGAAATTTCCTAATGATGATCATTCTTTTGTTTCTGTGAGTTTTCTTGATACTTTAGGGCAAGAAACATTTCGTTTAGATGGACAAAAAAATTATAAACTGCATTAGAAAATAGCTTAGATATTCAGGACAGAAAAACACAAGCCAATTATCTTACCATTCCTGCAGAGTTGGATACCACTATCAAGATTTTAAAGTGGAGCAAATACTTAGAGGAACAGGTACATTTTTTGGAGTTAAATAGAAATAATCTGAAGTTGTTGCCATCTCTTATAAGGCCACCAAAATTGGAGTTGAAAGCTCTTCCAGGTAAATTGAAATATGTGTATTTAGGTGAGCATGAAACTCTTCCTGTTATTATTTGAAGCAGACTAACATCTTTGTAGGAAACACAATTATTGGGTATGTTGAAAAATTACAAAAGATGCTTTTGGATGGACTGTGGCAGATTTGAAAAGGATTATCCCATCAATTTGTATGTACCGAATTCTATTAGAAGATAAATCTAAGGAAACAAGACAACCTCAACAAAGATTGAACCTACCAATGATGGAGGTAGTCAAGAAGGAGGTTTTTAAAACTCCTTGAAGTTTGAATAATCTATTAAATTTCAGGCAATAAATGGGTAAGTCTAGTACAAGTGGTCCTAAGAAAACTGGAGTAACCATAGTGGAGAACATGTTAGGTGAATTGGTGCCCATCTGTATGCAAAATGGATGGAGGGTTTGTATTGATTACTGAAAATTGAATTCTGTTACTTGTAAAGATCAATTTCCACTTCCTTTTATTGACCAGATGCTTCAAAAACTTGTAGGAAAACTCATTATTTTAGTTGAAATGGTTACTTAGGTTATCACCAAATTTCTGTTGCTCCATAGGATTAAGACAAAATGACTTTCACATATCCTTTTGGCACCTTTGCATATCAAAGAATGCCTTTTGGACTATGTAAGGCACCTGTCACGTTCCAAAGGTCTATGGTAAGTATTTTCTCTTATTATGTGGATGACTGTATTGAAGTTTTTATGGATGACTTTACAGTTTATGGTGAGTCTTTTGATACTTACTTGATTAACCTTGAAAAAATTTTGAAACGTTCCATTGAAAATAACTTAATTCTGAATTATTAAAAATGCCATTTTATGGTTGATCAAGGGATAATCTTAGGCCATATAGTGTCTTCTAAGGAAATTGAGGTTGATAAAGCTAAGATAGAAATCATTGAATCTCTTCCTTACCCCATAAGTGTACAGGAAGTTTGTTCTTTTCTTGGACATGTAGGGTCGCTTTATCAAAGACTTTTTGAAGACCATTTAACCCTTATGTAAGTTACTTCAAAAAGATATGGAGTTCAAGTTTAATGAAGAATGTAGGAAAGCATTTGATGAATTAAAAGAGAAGCTAATCTCTACTCCAATAATGCAGCCCCCAGATTGGACTCTCCCATTTGACATAATGTGTGATGCAAGTGACTATGCATTAGGCATTGTTCTGGGGTAAAGGATGAAGATAGCGCCACATGTGATTTACTGTGCTTCAATGATGCTAAACGATGCCTAGAAAAACTATTTAGCAACAAAAAAGAATTATTGGCATTTGTTTTTGAGCTAGAGAAGTTTCGTTCATATTTATTCTGCACACATGTCATAGTTTATTCAAGTCATGTTGCATTGAAGTATTTGTTGTCTAAAAGGGATGCAAAGCCATGTCTTATTCGTTGGATTCTACTACTACAAGAATTTGATGTGGAGATACAGGACAAAAAGGGAACTAAAAATTTGGTTGCAGATCACCTTAGTCGTATCCATCTAGACACAATTTCAGACAACCTGAAAGATGAATTTCCAGATGAACATTTATTTTCCACATAATAGGTAACACCTTGGTATGCTGACTTAGTTAATTTTCTGATTACCAAGTCTTTACCTAGTACTTCACCATAAGTTGAAAAGGATAAAATCAAAAGAGAGGCTAAATATTATGCATGGGATGAGCCACATCTGTGGAAATATTGTTTTGATCAAATTACTACTCGATGTATATCTGATGATGAGATCCCTTCTATATTGAAATTTTTCCCTTCTTTTGCATGTGGTGGAAACTTTGGTCCTAGAAGGATGGTCTGTAAAGTGCTTAAATATGGTTTATTTTGGCCTAAACTATTTTATGATGCTTATATATTTTGTAAGTCTTGTGATCAATGTCAAAGAACAGGTTGTTTAGGACCAAAAGACCAAATGCTGCTCACGAATATACTCGTAGGTAAAAATTTTGATACATGGGGAATTGATTTTATGGGCCCTTTTCCTTCGTCTTTCAGTAAGAAATATATTCTCGTTGTTGTGGATTATGTTTCAAAATGGGTTGAAGCTAAGGCTACTCATCCTGATAATGCTAAAGTTGTTGATTTTGTTAGGTTTGGAATGCCTAGAACAATAATCAGTGATTGTGGGACTCATTTTTGTAATCGAATTGTTAAGGTTTTACTGAAGAAATATGGTGTTACACATGGACTTCAACAACATATCATCCCCAAAAAAGTGGACAAATCAAAGTTTCTAATAGGGAAATCAAATCAATTTTGGAGAAAGTGTTTAGTCCTAAAAAGAAGGATTGGAGTTTGCATTTAGACAACACGTTATGGGCATACAGGGCAGCATATAAAACTCCTATTAATATGTCACCATACAGGTTAGTATTAAGAAAACCTTATCATTTACCTGTAGAATGGGAACATAAGGCTTACTGTGCTATTAAATAATGCACTTTGGATTTAACTAAGGATGGAATTAATTGAAAATTACAATTGCAAAAGTTGGAAGAGATATGTAATGAAGCTTATGAGAGTGAAAAAATCTATAAAGAAAAGACTAAGGCCTTTCATGACAAAATCTTAATTAGAAAAGAATTTTTCATAGGTCAAAAGATCCTTCTTTATCACTCTAAACAAAAGCTTTTTCTAGTAAATTACGATCTCGTTGGATAGGTCCATTTGTTGTTATTAATGTTTTCCCACATGGTGCAGTTGAAATTTAGAATTTAGACACTTTTAAAGTGTTTAAAGTTAATGGACATCGACTGAAACCATATTATGAGAATTTACAGGTTAAAAATATGGAAGAAATTAAACCGGCTAAGCCAGTTTACTCTGAGTAAGTTAATGATTTTTTTCATCTGGCCAATGTGACGTTAAAGAAGCGTTGTTGAGAGGCACCTCAAGATTTATTTCAATTTAATTTTTTCATTTTATTCATCTTAGTTTTCTAAAAAAAAAGAAGGTGGAGCTACGTTGGTGGTTGCACGGTTCATTCTCCATTAATGTTACTTACATTGTTTTGTGAAGATTCGTTAAACAATTGTCCATTAACCTATTAGTTGTCCATTACACATCTCCTTTAGTGTTGTTTTCATTTCTAAATGTTGAGCATGCAAATCTTCATAAAATACAACACTTTTGTTCCTAAGTGGCGTTACTTTCATTTTTAGTAAGCTATTTCATTTTTTATTATTTATTTGTTTTTTCGCTTAAACAATAACAAATAATTTTTTAATTTTAGTTTGCCAGTTTTTTCTTTTTGATTTATTTTTAATTTGTTAGTTAAAAAAAAGCTTCACATAACTCTCTTCTGTAGCCCTCTTTTACTATTCAATGAAGTAACAATTTATCGCACACACTCTTTTGTAAATGATCTAACTATTTTAGCACGCCTACAATATATGGAGCATAGAGTGGACATATTAGAACATAACCAGCTCGCTTTCTTCGAACATCATAAATTTCAACTCCTTTTCCACCAACACCTTGATGCATTAACAGAGAAGCTTCTTTAACCCTTATTTTCTTTATTTTCTTGTGTTTTTTTTCTTGCGAGTACATTGAGGACAATGTAGATTAACTGGAGGGGGGAAGACAATGAATGTTTGTGTGACTGTGTGTTTTGAGTTTACTGTTTCTTTTTTCATTTTGATTTTGAATTTTTTCTATCTTTAAATTTGCATGTCATGTGCGTTAAGCCATGAAATTCTATCTTAATAGTTGGAATGAGACTAAATTGCGTGCTTGAAGTCAAATTAGGCCAATTGAATAGAAGGTGAATCATGTTGATTGATTAAAGTAGTTGTTTACATAAGTTTACTTAGAAATTAATGCTTGAGTGATTTCGTAATGTATAGAAGTGTAATGGATTTTCAATTGAACCTATGTGAAGGATTGTGCCTATATGACTCCATTCAAAAGTCATTTTATTTCTTTATGTGTGTGATACTCCCTTAGGTGATTACTGTTAGAACTTACTCCGAACCGGTTTGAATTTATTACATGCATGCTAGATAGAAATGATTTAGGCCCTTTTTTCTTTTAACCTTTGATTTAAATGACCCACCTATCTTATTTACACTTGCAAACCCCTATGAGCATTTACCCCTTTTCTTTCTTAAAGAAAACACCTCATTTTGAAACATCAAACCCCATTAGCCTTACCTATTCACAAGTTTAATAAAGTACTAAATTAGCTAGTTTTGGGACTTTTGGCTATATTTTTCTGAGACAAGTTTACTGATACTTCTACTCATAAAGCATATTGTATTTAGCTTTTGTTATTGATTATTGTTTCCTTAGTATTCAAAAAAAGAAAAAGAAAAAAGAAAAAGAAAGGGATCAAGTATAGTAGGAATAATAATTTTTGAGTAGTTAGTTTTTTACATGCAATTCTCATAAATACATTTTGTTGTTCCTTTGTATATTTAGTGCTTTATGACTACTAGTGAAGAACCCTTCAAAACCCTTTCAACTCACCATAACCATAGCCCCATTACAACCTCAAATAAAGCCCTTTTGCTCTATTTTAGCATGTAATCACTGTAGAAGAGAATTGGTGTATTTGCAAACCTATGGTAGTGTGATTTCCTATAAGGAGTTTTGAGCAAAACACAACCTTTAAAAACTTGAGTGAAATGAGTGAAATCTCTAAGGAAAATCCATTGTGAGTTTATTCTTATCTTTGAATGATAGTTTTATAAGTTGAGTTTGTAAGGTGCTCTGATGAAAAGTAAACATGATGTATGTAGTAGCTTGACATTCGATTGGTCAAAGTTTGAATGATTGCATGTGTTTGGTTTCTTTGAAAAGGAATTGATAGAATTTGATGGTCATGTTTAATTTGCTCGAGGGCAAGAAAAAGGTTAAGAGTTAGGGAGCTTGTTATTGTTTTTTTTTCCTTTTAGTGTGTTAATTTTCTTTATTCTTGAGGTTTGAAGTTATACTTAATGAGAATTAATCTTGTTGTATGTCAAGGTGTATTTTGGCGACGATTTTGGGATAAAAAGAGTTGATCTAGACGTTGACCCTAATTAGACATGGAATCGTGTAACAACTAGAAACTTGAAACACAGCAAGTTGGAAGTATAAAGCAAAACAGTGTACCATGCAGAAATTGAAAGAAAGAAGAGCTAATCGATAAGGAAGCAAGAAGAAAATGTGGCAGGTTAAAAACATAAATAAAAAGATGTAGAAAAGTTGCGTTTCATATATGAAGGCTGGATGGTTTGGTGCGTGAAGGGGGTTGCGTGGATAATAAAATCTGAGGCTTTATTTGTCAAATCAAGTAACAGTGAGGGGCTGAAGAATATAAAGCAATAAGTAGCCAAAACATTGATGTTGGGAAGGAGGGTTTAAAGAGACACATAAATAGGTAGGGTATAAAAGGTTTTAATTGTCCCATCGATGGGGAGATCTAAAAAGAAAGAAAGAAGGCTACATTATTAAGAAAGAAAAGAACGAAAGAAGGTTGCATTAGAAGTTTTTCGAGGGAAGAAGAGCTGGGTGAGAGAGAAGAATAGGGGCTTACGACAGATAGAAAATAGAGAAGAGGGTTGGTGGCAAAACAGAAGAGCAACGCCCCCGATAGTCCCAATGCCAATAGCAGTCCCAAATAATTAAGAAAATTTACAATGTTAGGTAACTAAATTTTTATTTCTTAGTTTACAGAATCCTAGTTATTGAACTCTGCATATTGTGAAACTTTTGTTCATTATTTCAATCGGTTTATTAGTCAAGTATTAATTATTTTTTGGTTTATTATTTGATTGTATAATTTTACAGCTAGGTGGGCAACTAGTTTGTGATTTTATTCAATCAATCGCTAGATTAAACAGGTTGACGTTTAATTCTTTTAATCAAAAGTAGTGACCAGGATTTTTGTCTACTATGTTAGGGATATGATTCTAGGAAAAATAATTATCTAGATTAAATATACATCATATGTATGTTGTCTAGTTCATCGATTTTCTTGATTCATAAAGCTATTAATTAATTAAATCTGAAATCGTATCCGGGTTATTGATTAATAAGGGTTAATTCAAATAGATGCTTTGGTTAACTAAGCATAAGAGAAAATACGTAAATAAATTTACCATGACGAATGCTTAACTAATAAATTGGTTATTTTTAGTGTCGATGATCAACACAAGTTCAATAATGAAGGAGACCGGAAACCAAGATTTGTTTCTTTTGATTATTAACTTCTCATTGTTCTGTTATTAGTTATTTTTCAATTTCATACTCCAACTAAATTCTGTTTAATTCGCAATTTAAAACCCCCTTTTATTGCGTAACTACTAACGTCTGAATTCCTCGTAGGAACAATCCCTACTTTCCACAACTACAATAGTTTGTGTTGCAGGAAGTTGGTTTCTTTTTATATTTGGTTATAGGCAACAACATTCACCAACAGGATGTTATAACCTTAAAGTTAATAGAAGAGATGGCAATGACCAATTTCTAATGGTAGTCAAGAAGGACTAGAACTATCATATCGATCGATATCTATGATTAGGCACTATGAATAATTTAATGTCCTCTATAGGGATGATACCAAGATAATAACATGATTTCTCCACTAAGAACTACTCAAGTCATAAGGTATGAATTTTTTAGGGAGAGAAAAATTGGTATGGAATGTTTTTTTCTAGTTATATTTTGCCAACCCTAGGGTATAGGTGAAAGAATTTTCCATGAGGGATGAGGAGTTGAAGGTAAGGTTATTGAAAATTTCTTACCCTATAAATTAGTATGTAATTTAAGGAATGAAGAAATTAATATTCAAGAAGAGTATCATAAATATTTAGAAGAGAAGGACCTAGGTAATGAAGTTTTAAAGATAAAATTAGGTGAAAGCAGTGCCATAATCCTTTAAGAGACCTTAATACCAAAATTGGATGATCTTAGGAGTTATATCTCTTATATTGTTATTGTTTATAATAATAAGGCATTAGTAGATTTATGATGAAGCATCAATGTAATTTTTTATGCCATACTAAAAATATTGGGATTAAACGAAGCAAACCCATTAGGAGAATATCAATATAATATTTTTGGGAAATCATTAAAAAAGTAGTCAAAATGTAAAGAAAAGTAAGAACTAAGGTGCAAAAAAAAGTAACTAAGGCAAGAGTAAGGAAAAAGGCTAAGATGAGAGATACTGGCCCTTTAAATGGCACTTTCAATGATCATGATAAAAAAGAGAGCAACCATTTTGTCATGAAAATTAATAAAGTTTAAGAGAAGAATCTAGATATAAGATTTCTAAAGGAGCACTTATTAGAAGGCAAGTTAATCAAAATTTTCAATAAAATTTCAATTTTATTTAGAATTTTGGCATTATAAAGCAATAAATTGGATGTGTATTCTAAAGTTTTTAGGGTCTGTTTTTATAAAATATGTTTAGTTATTTCATTGGATGCATTGTGTTTTATATTTAATACAACTTTTTTGGAAGTTAAGTATGAAAAGGAAGATACATGTGTGTGTAAAGAGAGCATTTGAACATAATTAATGATCAAAGACTTAAAGAATAACACAATGGAAAGCTTAAAATTACTTACATATTTTTAATTATTGATATGACTGGGGATATCTATGTATCCTAGATTGCATCTTAACCTCAAATTTCCATGTTAGACTATAACCTAGGACATGTCCTTTTCCTATAGTGTATCTAAAGTGTTAAGTGGGGTAGTATGATCCATGGCCTCGGACACACCCATGTATTATACCTTATATTAACAAAACATTTATCATCAAATTGATTGTGAAATACTCTAATTAGGGTCAACACTTATTGACTGGATGCTTTAATTTTTTGAATAGGTTTAAAATCATTAATACCCATTATTTTCTAAAAAGGCCATTTTAGTCCGACACTTTCGGAACTGGTGAAATCCACCTAATTGAACTTATTTTCAATCCATTTTAGTATATTTAGGCTCCAATACCTATGCCGAGTATTATTCAAATTTTCAAGATTGGGTCCCCAAAATCACTTTTCAAATGGAAATGCTATTCATTAAGATTCACTATTCATCCCGAAATATTATTCACCAAAATCATCCAGATTTCATTCAAAAGTGTCACCTAATTCCTCAAAGAATATTTTAGTGCTTTTAAAGCTCGTTCAGACTTATTTTGTAACTTTTCAGAGTTTTGGAAAATTTTTTGAGAAATTTCCAATCGAGTCTAGAACCATCTCTAGTCTATCTGTGATCTTCGTTATAACTAAAATAATACATTTAAACTCTTAAATTACTCTAGTATACCATAAATAAAGCATACTCTATAAAATGCATCTGCAACATAGTACACAATAAAATAGTCAAACTAGGATATTACAAACTCTCCCCTCTCTATATAAATTTTGTCCTCAAAATTTTTAATAAACTTAGTCACCTAAAAAATATAGATATTGACTTTGCATCCATTCTTTATGCTTGGACTTTGTCAATCACTTCATAGGATCAACATATCGTGGGCTTACCTTATCGCAATGTCTAAAACAAAATATTCCTTTACATGATGATATTCGTAAGAATTCCTCGATTTTTCAACATTAAACTCCAAATTCTTCCTCTATTTCCACAGCTAGCTCTACTATCAATTTTAATTATTATCACTTTGACCCATAAATTTTATCTATTTCATCCTTATGTACCAACACTCTACGTAACTATGTACTTCTAATTACTTACAACTTGATTAATCTATCAATAGAACATTTACCTTGGATGGTTAGGAAAAGGGCAGTTGTTTTTAATTCGATCCTTTATCTCCCATGTACCATCATATCTGCTTAGATTTCGCAAAATTGCTTCCATAAAATCTTTCATAATATGCTTCCATTTCCATTCCTAAATAAAGAGTGGCTGCGTTATTGGCCCTCGAATTTCCTTTATTATTGAATTTAGCATGGTTTGAATAAATTATGAGGTTTCGATAGAATAAATTTTTGGGAGTTAATTATGATGTCTATTATTAGTAGAATTTTACTGCATGGGTTAATTGAACTAAGGTAGTAAGATTGTATAAGAGCATTTTTTGTAGTTCACTAAAGGATAAAGACCATAAGGCATATAAAGAAGGGTAAAATGGACTTTGTACAATCATTAAGGGTAAAAAGGTAAGAGGAAAATGTTGTCTTATTTATGGGAAGAAGAAAAATGAAAGTAAAAAGGGGAGAAAGAAGAGAATAACAAAAATAAAGATAGAAAGAAGAGATTTTTGGTGTTTGACAGAAAAGAAGAGAGTTGAGCTAGGGTTCCATCTTTCTTAGTTTTAAAACAAATTTTGGGGTTATACAAGAAGGGGGCAAAAATGAGGAAGAGAAGAGCTTCGATTTAAGCCATCAATCTTATTATTTGGTGAAGATTCAAGGAAGTTTCATTTTAAATCCTTTGGATTGATGGAAGGGTTTTGGTTCATGAAGATTAGGAAATTCATGGGTTTTAGTATTCTAGGATCAATTTTATTGAATGTATTTTGCGGGTTTCAATTTTTAACCATATTGAATTGGGATTTTTGCCTATGTAAAGGAATTAAGAAAGACAAGAGGAGCAAGAGCAGAGGAACATTTGAGTAAGTTATAAGCAAGGATTTCAAGGTGGGTTATATTTTTATAATTGAGTAATAAGCCATTAATGTTTCTTCCAAATTAAAAAAGTTAAATGTTTTCAATTGTGTTATAAATGTGCATTTATTACTCTTAGAATTCTTTGAGAAAGTGTTATGTGTTTGGTATGTGAATATTGTATCGATGATTTATGGAAAGAATATGAAAATGATTTTTGAAAAAGATACTATGTTTATGAAATCACTTTTCAACAAAAGTTTCATTTTAGGCAACAAGTTTACAAGTTATGAAATACATGTTATGTGGGTATGGTTTGTTCCATTCTGTATGTTAGGTGCACTTCAACTAAAGGCATCTCCTACCTGCCTACTAGTGGCATGGAGCTCATTCATAGACTCCATCACACCGATGACTACGCAAAACCATTACGTGGGATTGCGATAGTTTGTTTTGTTCACTACTACACAGGAACATTATGTGGGAATGTGTTAGTTCGTTCTGTTTATGGACCTCCCAAACTATTTTGATGTGCTTATGTGTTGACAAGTTTATTGAATGCATGATTTGGGTTCCTTATAAATCGTTTGATAAATTGAGAATTGGGAAATATGTGTTTCATGATTCAATGTGAGTTTTACAATGGAAATGATTACTTCAATGGTTTTTGCTTGTTTCTCGATTATAAAATTGTTACCCCTGAGCTTTTTAATCTCACTCCCATTCCGTCCGATCTTTAAGTGATGAGCAAGAGATCCAGTGATCGAGAGTCGAGGCATCACTCCAAAGTTACATCTTTTTGTATTTTATGTTAGTTTATGAAAACACAAGGCTTTAACTTCATTTGAAGTTTTATTCGCTCATGTGAATTTTGTACTTTTTGGTTTTGAAACAATGATGTATTGTGGCTTGAAATGCCCATTAAATCTTTGTAAAACTCTTATCTTTTGATGTTAATGAAATATATTTCGTTTGCTCATGACATTCCAAGTTTATACATTACATTTTCAAGTTTTCATAGGGAAAAACTTATTGTTTTGACTTCAGGGAAAAATCTATATTAATCTAGTAGACAAAGTTGTCCTCTTAAAAGTTATAGATTATCTTTCTATATTTCCAACGATATATAGTATGAATATTTTTGATATCGGAGTTGAGAGATATAATCAATATAAGTAGTGATGATGCAGAGGATGTATATGCGGGACAACTTCATTCGCAATCGCACCAAGAAATTTCACAATCGCACCAAACACTCTCATGATTGCACCTTCATTCCTTTTGATTACACCTTTATCCTCGCGATCTCACCTTCATTCCTCGTGATTGGAACTTTATTCTCACGATCGCACCCGAATGGTTTTCCAACTCTGAACATGTTTGATTCTTTTGGCCATAACTTTGTCGCCTGACCTCCAAATGACTTGATTTTTTAACCAATAGATTCCTAAAAAAAATTTCTATATCCCTACAAAAGGTTTGGTAGAAATAGGCTTTGATTAAAAAAAGATTGATGGAAAGATAATTATGGAATCAGTTGGAAGAGCGTGAATTGGTTATTTTACTGAACATACTTCGGTACTTTAATCATATCTTGAGCTATAGAGCTCAGAATGAGATGATTCTTATTTCAAATTAAACTAGAGACATATAGACACGATTTTTTGAAAGACCTTTTTTGATTTCCAATACCTAATTGGTGTGAGTTTCAGAATCGTGGTCCAACAATTTATGGTATCAGAGCAAGAAGATGAACTATTGATGGTTAAGGAGATTACATTGAAATAACCTTATAGGTGATACATTTATGTTTCATGACTCCAGAGTTGGACTCCAGAAATTGGGTCCAACATTATATTGTATTAGAGTGACTAGGTTGAGGTCTAGGTTTAGGACTAGTTTTAGGAGTATCCTAGGCATGAAATGGGTAGTTTAAGACATGAAGTGAACATGCATTGTTTTGAATTGTTTTACATGATTTGAAATTTTTTTACATGAACAAAATATTGTAAATGGTTTAAATTGAAGGAGTGAATATGCCTCCTTGAAAAAGAATTCGAAGAGCTTTGACTCGATCTAGCTCTCATTGAGGAAGTACGGATGTAACATCCTGTTACTCATGTTAAGGTGAGAATAGTGAATTTTAAGAAATTAATATGAAACTATTAAATACATATCATTCTTTGCACGTTTTTGCATATACATGAGAATTTTGATTATTGTACATGCATTCATTGACAATTTCTAAGTTTAATTGAGTTGTAAATGTGATTAAGATGTGAATTGTGAATTATTTGGGGTGAAAATTTATTTAGAGTATATTATGATTATTTCAGAATTTTTGGCAAATTTTAGGAAATTTTTTAAATTTTGGAGTATTTTGGACTAGGGAAAAATAAAGAAATATGGACCAATCATAGCATGAAATGTGGCAGTATAGCACAATGAAATAAGTATTAAATGCACAAGGACACGTAGTTACGTGTTTTATATGGAAGATTTTCCTGCAACTTGTGTTATTCCTCATCTGGTTTTGATTTTCACTATATACATGAACACTAAAATCCTTTTAATTTATTAATCACTAAAACATCTGATACTTGATGCAAACTTAGCAATCCAGAGATTGGTCTGTTTCATTTATCTTTACTTTCCCTCCATTCACCAAAACCTTTTCTTTAATCTCACTGTTAGGTTTTTGTTGAAATATCAAGTAAGTTATGTCTTGAGCTTTACTGAGATTTGTAAGTAATTTTGATGATCTTTTACTCTATAAATGAATACATGCATGAGAAGTTTAGTAGTGAAGTTTCAGTGTATGAATAAGTTGAATGAGGAATTGAATTTGTTACTGAATTAGGATAACAACAGCTGCATCTGGAAGTGCTAAACACATCTGAGTTGAATTTGTGTTGAGAACTTGAAAGTGTCCTTTCGGTGTTAGTGAATCAGATGAATGATTTGTGAAATAAGGATATGAAACAGGTTCTATTTTGGGTATGAAAAAGTGCTGGAAAGTTGACGTAGAAATATATATAATTTGTTTTGGATTAGAGAAATTCGAATATGGTGATTTCCCTGTTCATGCGTTAAATTGTGAAGTATTTTTAGAGATGGTTTTACATGAATTTAAATGGGATAGATGACATGAAATGAAGTTTTGGTGAGGTTGTGGAATAAAGTTGGTTAAATGATAAATTTACGATGAAATGAATAAGTAGGAAAAAATGGGGAAAATGTATCAGATGAATATAGAAAGTGAAACAAAATACAAAAACTGGAATTTGCAAGTGTAAAAATTGGATTTTTATGTTTAAGTGTGAATTTTTGGTTTCTGAATTGTTGTGTGTTGTGAGTTGAAATGAGGTTAATAGAATTGGTTTAAGTGTCTTAAGTGTAACTATTGAAGAAGATTGAAGTAAGATTAAAGATTTGGAAAATTACAGTAAAGAGTGGAAGTTTCAAATTTTGATATTTGGATGGTAAACTTGAATTTGATTTTGTTTAGAGTTTGTATTTGTTATAAAAGTGTAACGGAGATTATTTAGAAGTGATTAAGTTGGGAAGATCACAACATCGTTTAAGAAGGTCGCGAGTATAGCTTTGGAAATACTAAATCAAATTGATTGATCTTTGTGTCATTAGAAATTTAGGAAATTGAAGAACAATTTTCTCGAAGAAAGTATTGCCTAATTGTGTCATTTACATTATTAGAATGATGATGTAAGTTGACCTAAAAGTAGGTTGTTAGAAAAATCTGAAAGGGGTCATTTGATATGCACAGGCGTGAGTTAAGTTCTCATACCCGTGACTAAATTAATTTGGACTGCACAGTCGTGAGTTTTGTGTGCACTGCCGTGATCTTTTTGGGAATGTAAATTGTTTATGAGGGTTTTGATATTTGTGTGATTTAGTGATAAGAGTTCGCTAAAATATTTGGATTTGTCATTGAACATGCGGTGTGCATTTTTTATATTCATATATGTGCATAAGGGAATATTTATAAATTTATGATAAGGTGTAATATTTTTAAATGCATTTTTTATGATATAGAGGAGCACGTTGGACGACAGTTAGACATTGTCGGACCATCTAAGCAATAGCATATTGAAGCGTACTATGAGTCAACCTAGATGATTTTCCTAGGATTGATTGTATTGTTAATTCCAAATATTAAATGTTTGTGATTTGTTTATAGATTTAGGACTTAAAGTCCAAGGAGTTCGATATTTAGGAATGTATGGGAAGTGTTTTATATGTATTCAAATTTTGAATGATATTTGATCTTAACGTAAGTTGAATGAGGTGTTGGATCGGAAAAAGAAAAGCACGTCATATTTAGAGAACTGGTGGATTTCAAAACTCTTTAGAAATCTTATTTTCAGCAGAAGCAATATATCCAAATCATCATGACAATCTATACATGATATGGTATAAAGATAATAATAAACATAAACAACATGAAGAGTATTACTGACTCCTTTACTACAACTTTAATTCCTAGCTGTGCTATCCTCTCCTTTCTCTTGTATCCAAAGCCTTTGCTTTTAAATTGTTTTCCTTTATCAATCTATCTTCTCCTTGTTGTTGCGTAACACCCCACTCCCGTAAGACCCAATCTCAACATCGATGGGTGATATCTGAGTTCGTGCCCCACGACAGTGGCATGCTAGTTCACCCAATCATTCAAAATCGGTATTTTTTTTGAAACCGCAAACATAATATACCAAAATCCATAACCAAATTGGGCCCAATTTAATCATAAACTTTTTCAATCATAACAATATAATCAGCAAAACTTTCAATAGCTATTAGGGCCCTTTCACAAATACAAAACACTTTAGACATAATGTCTTTTCATTACAATATCGTTCAAATACATATTAAGCAGAACTTTTCAGAATACATTATTCGATACAAAAGTTGCGAAAAATACATTTCAGTGCAAAAATAAAGAAATACAATGCAAACATGAATTGATCCCGACCTCTATCTTTCCCTTGCATGCAGTAGGTATACTTCTGTTGCCTAACGGTGTATTCTTCTAATCTTGAAAAATATTTGCAAATTTTGGGTGAGTTTTGCGAACTAAGTGAGATAACCATCATCGATGGTTCACTCAATTCATGCAACACGTCATTTCACATAACAAATAGTTCACAAAAATTGGACTTTACGTTAGTATCGTATTTTCCCTTAAGCATAGGCAAATTTGGCATTTCAATCCAGCAAACATACTTAACAAAATGCATATGACATGCTCATGAGACACTTCTCTAATTATTACATTGTTGTGACCGAGTGCCTAACTATCCCGTATCTATTAGATATCGGGCTCCTTGGTAACTGTCCCATATAGGGCTCATTGATAATTGTCCCATATAGGGCTCATTAAACGTTGAGCCTGAGGCTTTGAATCACTTTTGAGCTTGAGGCTCTTTATTTTTTTTACATGTTGAGCTTTAAGCTCTGATCGGTGGCTACTTTAGTCTCAACTCCCATTATCTAATCATGCATTCATATGATGAAATGCATCATATATATTCAATGAATTGAAAGTGCTCAATGTCACACAATCATATTCACTTTCACACATTATTCACATTATCATTGGACCTTAGTCTGGCATTCAATACCTAAGTTAAGAAAACACTTATTCCGTCCAATTCACATTCAATGAGCACTTCAATATTTCATTCATACGTCACATTTATCAAACTTCCTGTCTAGAAACCAACACAATCAATCACATTCATTTATCTCATAACAACATTTAAGCAAACAATAATTGAGAGAAACCATCTACGTTACTCACAAGTTGCTCCCAAAGTTAAAGCCTAGAAGTGTTGTCAATGTTTGGAGGTTGACATACATATATATCACAATTTGTACAATCATAAGTGTTTAGTAATGCACATGAATGAAATGAAATATGCACAATGCATGTTCAGGACAATCCCGGGCATTTTACCATTAATTTCATCATAAAGTCATTCTCATATTAAAAATCCTCTAAGTACAGTTTATAATTAGGTTTATGCCTTACCAAAACCATTAAATCTTCATTCCTTTCTCATTGAATCACTTCAGAATTTTTTCCAAGACACCCCTTTCGGGTCTACTGTTCACGTTCAATCAGAAAGTGAAACTGATATAATTTGGGCATACTCTCTTCTAGGAAAGTGTTCCTCTATGTCTTATATTTCCATTGACACCAAAATCATTCAATTTGGTTAAGTAATTTGGAAAATATACTGTTATCCATATTCAAAAACAATATATTATGCACAACTTCCATCCAGAAATTCAGCATCTTAGAGACTGAATCACAATTCGATCTTTGAATATGATTTATATTCCTATGTATATAGTTTACTAAAAATAAAAAATTATCTCATTTGGAATCCTATATATCCAGATATAATAAAAATATTGAAGTATGGTCGGTGAAAGAACACCAGTTCATATTATTTAAGAGCACACTCTCTGTACCCGTCCCACGTTTTTCACTCAGTATTTCTCAATTAATTTCATAATGCTACGAATTTTTATTTAGAGGTAGAAATATGTCTTTATAATTCAATAGTTCAAGAATCAAGTCATTTGGAGGTCTAGAGAAAAAGTTATGGTCAAAAGAAGCAAGACTATTCAATAAAAGACAAAATCCCAAATGCACGACGGTGCATTTACATGACGGTGCAAATTTCTCTTTACCTATAATGTCACCGTCGTGCTTTCCATGATGGTACTTTTTGGATAACCTTCAATGTCACCTTCGTACTTTTGTACGATGGTGCTTTTGGCATATAATCTTAAAAGTCACTATCATGCTTTTACACGACGGTGCTTTTCCATTTCTTCTTCTTCACCGACATCTCAACTTCTAAACTCCATAACTTTTGATCTAGAACTCCACCATTTAGAAACTTTATATCAATGAAAAGATAAAAGAAAGATATACAACTTTTATTAAGAAAAATTTATCAAAATTTGCCTAAATAAACACAGGAAAATGACATACTATTCAGATCGAAAATATAACTCTCCACTATTCATTCTCAGAAAATTTCCACACTTCCACTTTCCAAAATCTAACACTTAAATTTTTATTCTAGTCATTTCCAGTCCATTTCAAACAACTCATTCACCATAATTTCATAGTACCCTTAAATATACAAGTTTACTCAAAAATCTCAAAATCATCAAAAACCAAATATCAATTATTAACTCTTCTTATTTTGAATTTTACATTCTCTGCACTTTCTTAACTCTCTTCCTTTAACTATCATTTTTACAATCTTTCTCACTTCAGACCATCATCTTTTGATTGTTTTTCAAATCAAAAAGCATTCTTTTGGTTATCACTAAACACTCAAATATTCACATACACCCATATAAATATATACATATTCATAGTGAAGAGAAACATAGTATATTATAATATCATGCTTTTTACATTCTCTATTTTTCTTCTCAACTTTCGTTTAAACACTCATTCACATCTCAAACCATCACTTTACAATTGGTCTTCAACTTAAACATCATTTTCTTGATCATCCCTAAATCTTCCATCTACTCACATATACACATGCATATATATTTACATGCACAGTGAAGAAAAAAACTGAAAACAAAGTATATCACCTTTTCACACTTTAATTTTGTATACTCATTTTATACACCATTTCATTTCCATTTCAACTCCAAAAATCCATTTTCACATCACCTGATCACTAACAATCCACCAAAACTAAATTAACACTATAACCAAAATTTTCATATATATATATATACACATACATAAATGCAATAATTCATCAAATTATTTCATAAATCCATAACTCTAAAGGATTTATTCAACACTTACTTGTTGAGCTTCAATGACTTCAAATCACACTTAACCCTAGTTTCCTTCTCTTACACGTACATCATCAATCAAAGGTAGTAGGGCTAGGCCTTTAGTGACAAGAAGAAGAAGACAATAAATCTTGAATGAGCAAAGTGAAAAAGTTGAACAAAAGTCAATATGGTGAGGGTAAGAGTGAGGTCTCGTAAGTGAAGAAGAAAGCACATAAAAAAATGTAGAAATGAAGCATGTCTGGTCAAAGACAAGTGAAAGACCATAATGTGGGTCTTTCACTTAATGAATTTCGAAATTTAACTAATGGTGTCACTTGCCATATGTCACTTTCTCATGGTCTCTCTTTGGTCTTTTATTAGGCTAGTCCCTTTGTGTCCTAATTATAATCCAATTGACTCCTAAATTTCCAATGACACTTGTCATTAAATCCATATGTCATTTATCAAAATTTTCAATTGCAAGTTAACAACAAATTCTACTATCATTTGTCATTTGTCCTGGCATTTTTCCTAGTACAAAAATTTCCCAAATTTTAAAAAATTTTCCTAAAATTCACCAAAAATTCAAAAATCACTAAACACACTTTCCAATTAATTTTTCTGTACACATAAACCACAATTTTTAATAAAAACACCTTTATAAACAATTATACTCGAAATGTCCATGAATGCATGTAAAGTCATTTTCGTGTGCAAATATCACTATTTATATGCGTATAAACTAACAGTATGCATGAGCATGAAATGCATTTTTCTTAGTTTCTCTCTCTTTGATCTCACATTAGCCAAATTGTAGGGTTCTAACCTTTAATATAGGAACGAGATGTTGCATGTTGTATCCTTAACCAATTTTATTTACCTCTTGTTCTCCTAAGACAACCAGTTTAACAAAATCCTTTGGTGGGAAAGGAGAAGAAACACTTTGGAGGAGTATTGTTTTAGAAGAAAGAAGGAAACAATG
>JANSVA010000008.1:43094936-43111015 GCA_025504915.1 Erythroxylum reticulatum | reverse complement strand
TCACTCAAATAAAGAGTTTATAGTGATATCATCACTTCTAGATGTTTTAAGGAGATTTGGTGATTAAACTGGCACCAATAGTTTGATGGATTATCTACCCATCAAGTCTTAACATCAAGATGAGATCTTGTGTATTAATCACCATATAAAATAAAACGGGAGATGTAGAAGGAAAAACCAACATAAGGGCAAAACGGTAATTTTATCCTTTATTGTGCAGATGGCTATAATAAGGTTCAAAATAGGTTTTGCAATTGGACATGAAATACACGTTCTCATAATATTTAATAATTCAAGAGTTCAATTAATTGTCTTTAGTATAATGATATTTAGTAAATAAGCTAGAATTAATTATAATGAGATTAAATTAATTCTAGGCTTATTAGAGCTTGAATTATCAAAGCCCAATAAGATTCTCCACTTGGCCTCAAAGAAGGTTATCAAGCAAAGTAAGAAATATAAATGGAGATTTTAGAAGCCCATAATTGAATGTTGGGCTTGCACTAATTAATGGTTAACTAGAAGCTCAAATGTACATTTAAGAATGGGCTAAACTTTGGTTTAATTTCATTAATTGGATTAATTAAATTGTTTTTTTTAGAAAGTAAAGTACAATTTCATTTTTCATTAGGGCTGAATGTGCAGCTACACATTTAACATTAAATTTTTAAATAAAGATGGTCTTTATTATGGTTTATCATCATTAAAAGGAGTTATGAACTTACCATTAAATGGTTTAATAGTTATCTTTTAATGATAGCATGTAACCTATTAGCATTCATTGGATTAAAGAAGAAAGATGTACATTGGATAGACCATCTTCCTTCTTTCATCATCAAAAACGAAATTGATAGGTCTTACTTAGGTTAATAGACTTTTCATATAGTCATCTTAAAGATAAATGAGAAGAGTCTCAATTAATGGCTTCTTTATGATTGATTAAATGAAGAAATAATGCATTGGATGAAAAATTCTTCTTTCCTTTATTGTTAACCGAAAGTGTGAGGGAGTAAGAAGGGGTTCTTATATTTTTATCACTCTCTCTCCTATCTTGCATGAAAAAATCGAAAATTGCATGAGAGTGTCTCATTCTTGGTCTTCTTTCTTCTAAGAAAATTCTCCTCCAAAGTTTTCTTCTCCTTTCCCACCAAAGGATCTTGATAACCAAGTTGTCTAAAAAGAACAAGTGGTAGATCAGATTGGTTGAGGATACAATATTGAGAAGAGGAAACAATAATAAGAAGAAAAGCATACATCACTTAGGAGATGATATATTTCCGAGGATAGGATAACGCAGCGAGGAATCAAAGCTATAACGAAGGAGTCGATAATATAATCTCTATCTTGTTTATGCCTTTTATTATCCTTATACCATATCATGTATAGATTGGCATGATGATTTGCATATATTGCTTCCGTTGCAATTAATATTTCTAAAAGTTTTGAAATCTACCGTTTCTCCAAATATGGCATGCTTTCTTTTTTTCAATCCTACAAGAGCCTCCCTACTCTATGATAACTAGAGCAATGCAAGGCCTCTATATATAGCTAACATATAAAGAACCTAGAGGAACATAATCCCTCACAAATCTAAGAAGAAAGAGAGGATTAAAGGGAATCAATAGGGAAGGTTTCCCCAAAAGTAGCTACTTAGATACTTGAACACAATCCTATCCCTAGTAACAAGGATAAGTATGTTTAAACTTATAACCCATCCAGGAAATTCCCCATGAAGTCTTCCATGGAAATATTGAGTGGAACTAGGTTTAAGATGAAAAGGAACAACAAGATCTAGAATAGTTAATTGCAGGTCTCATTCCTATTCTGGCTAGCAATCAAGTAAGGACTACTTATATAAGAAAATTTAGGCTTCTTAAATGTTCCTAATATTTGCCTACTATGCAAGGAAAAGGTAGAATCCTAAACCACCTCTTCTTTAGATGGATTTAGGCTAAAGTTTAAGAAGCATGTTAGGTTCACAAAAAGGTGGTTTAACTATATGGATATGTTAGTATGGCTAGGAAATGATAACTCATTATTAGGGGAGGAGAAATCAGTAATTACTAAGGATAACAATTTACAATATCTGGACTGAGTAGAATAATTGGCACTTTAAAGGACTGTAAAATATGAAAGAGGAACTCCTAGGGGATCATATAAAAAGAATTAGAGAACAATTGCAAGCCACTAAGATAAAGGTAGCAGAGCCGCAAATATTGCCCCTGATTAAATCCTTAAATTAGTAATTAGTGGTCTAACTATACAATTAGAGGAGGTTGAGAAAGAATTTTCATTGGCCTAATCTCCTTTAATTAGAGAAGGAAAAAACATACTGTTATCAATTAAGAAGCTCAGCAAATACTTAAACAATTTATCAGAAGACAATGTAAGAATTATGAATTTTTACATACCACTATTCATTGCAATATGAGTGGGGCTTTTACAACATCACAAAATCCTTTATAGAGACTTGCCAATGCAAAGAGTATCTGATCTTGTATTTATGCAAGAAAGAGAAAGTGGATAGTGAAGCTAAAGAGAATACGGGCCCCTCAGAAGCAACACATTTGCCTTTATATAAACCAAATAGGTTTAGAAAATGGGGTCATAGAATGTCCTTATGATAGATGTAAGTCTGCAAAAATATGTGTGATGGACTAGGCTACTACTTATAAATGAACCAGGACCTATTCCAATTTGTTAATACATTCTTAACTTCTACAAAAATCAACTTTCCTTTTAATAAACATATTATTCAAAACATACATAAGATTAAAAATCCAATCTTTATCAAAGACTAAAAAATATCACCTTAAAAGATACGTATCCTTATTCTAATAATTGCAAATGACCATATTATAGCATAGCTCATTTGGGTCCTCAAATTTATACTCCAAAATCTATAAATTAACATGAAAAAGTAAAAATAGAAAGGAATATAAGAAACCTAAAAAAATCTTATTGTTTTAACTTTAAAAGCTATAAAACTACAGAAAATCTTAGCTTCAAAGAGTAAATAGTAAAATTTAAGGAGTAATTTGGAGTGAATCAAAGTCTTTGAGTTAAAATAAAAGAAAAATAAAGAGAAATGCACAAGGCTCCCTGTTTTGCGAGGGTTTGGGGAGGGTCATAATGTATGCAACCTATCCTTTGTAGTTTTACAAAAAGGTTATTTTTTTGACTTGAACTTATGCCCTTATGGTCAAAAAGGAACAACTTTACCAATTGTTCTAAGAGTCACCCTCAAAGTTGCAACAACTAACTACAAATATTATATTTGCTTAAAACATAATAACTCAACCAAATATAATTTATAGGAAACATCATTTTTTGTATTAAAATTCAAAAACCAAATCTTGCATAATACCAAATAGTTTCATACCTTTGAAATTTTTTATTTATGATAATTTTTAACATTTTAACATAATTTAAAAATGGTAGGTAATTATGTACATTTAAATTTTATTCATATTATTCTATCAACACCAAACAAAATTCCTTTTAGCTTGGTATTATATTTACTATTTTTATTTTAGTACGAATAAAGATTGATCTTACAAAGAAATAATTAAAATGTAATCATGTTTGATTATTGGAAACTTTAGATTGATATTCTTATATTTAAAATATTTAACTAACAGTGTTAGGTGGTAAATTACTTTACATGTTTATTTATTATATTTAAAAATTGAATTATAATAAATTGACTGTAGCTTCTGTAATTTATTGTTACTAGTTATATATTAGGCTCCATCATGTTTACTAATTTTTATACGTAATATCAAATAGTTAAAATTGATGATTGATTAGATAAAAAGATCAATTTGAAAACAAATTGAGTCAAAAGAAGGGTAAAATAAATATAAAAAAAGCTACCATACTCATATGCAGCACCATGAATCTATCAATTATGTAACTTATATAAAATACTTTCAAAAAAATACCATAGATTTATTCAACCACTATAATAAGTTATATATTGAATGTCCCGTAAACTTTTAAATTGAAATGTTAGATAAAAAATTAAATATTAAACAATTATTGTAAGTCCTTTCTTTTTTTAGAAAATATGCAAATTTTGCATTATATTATGATAGAAAAACTATAGGATAATAAGTTCAATATTTGACTAGTAATTACAACCCAAAGGGCTAGATGACCATATCTTAAAGTTAGCTTTAATGTACAACATGATACAAGCTTTAGTGAGTATGCATGTGTTGTAAATTTATGTTGTGTTACAGAAGGTGCTAACTTTTAATCTCCATTTGGATCTTAAGGTAAGGTTTTAGAGCATATGAATTTTGCGCTCCAAGATACGCTCCCTATAGCTTGATTTAAGTACTAAATAAGATGATGATGATGATGAAAGATTGAGTTTTGAAATATGCTCTTATTTTTAGCTATCTATACATAATATACTATATTGCTCAGTGCCAGAAGGAAAAATGATATAATCCCCATATGTTATTCTTTAGTTGATGCAAGCCTATTTCAATATGGATTAGAAAGGGGAAACTGATTACATAATTCCAAGATTTCACTCCATATATTGAATGTCATAGTGCACTCAAATAGTAGGTGACAGGTGATCTCCTTATTGCATAAAGGGCAAATGTCAAATATATTTTTTTAACCTTTTCACCCAATCCAATATGGTTAGTTTTTCTTTAATGGATAGTCGTATGATGACACAATCCCTTTGACCTTCTTGAGAGAGCCATAACAGTCTATGCCATAAGTTTTCAAGAGTATGTGATCTAATGAAATCTTTGCAAGAAGAGCTGATGAAGGTGCCTGATGATTGTATTTTCCATTTGGTGGAGTCTTTCTCGATTTAAGGTTAACTATATATTGAGGTTATGAGTAGCTAGATGTGTTGTCTGCTTTAATTGCCTCTTGCACAGTTGCACTATCTGAAATGAGGTCCCTCGTATTAGATAAGTGGGGAGAATTGATCAGGGGCCTTGGATCTCCCCAACTATCATGCCAAAAAGAGGTAGAGTTCCCATCACCGATTAGCTTTAAAATACAAGGCGTGCTCTTTTCCCTTAACTTGAACATATGCAACATGGTCCATGATGTAGTGGCTTTACATTTTATGATCCATAAGTTTTTGGTTTTAATATAGTATGCATGGAGCCATTGTACTTATAAATAGTTTTATTCTTGAGGACTATATCCTTTTACTAAATTGGATCTAGTTCATTATTCTAATAATGATTATCTTTAACCTTCCTTCAAGTTTAGGCAGACCTAGATCCTTCCATTTTACTTTTTCTTTAGATAGTGTAGTAGCATTTCCAAACTGAATGTCAGATATCTAGAATACGTGCAAGTTGTTGAGTATGGATGTTACCAATTGTATCCTATCCGTAAAAGATAGGGACATGTTACACTAGTTTGAAATCCTAGCTTTGATCTTGTCTGTCAGAGGTCTGAACTCACTACATAAGGGTTTTTTAATAGAGACAAGGATCCTAAATATTTTATTAGAGGTAATGAAGCTTGGATACCAATAATAGTCTCCAAAAGACTCACTTTATCTCTAACTCCTTTAGTTACCAAAAATTTTGCACTTTGGAAAATTGATTGATAAGCTTAAGAGTAACTTAAACGTTTTCAATTTAGTCATGAAGGTGTAGACTGAGCTATAAAGATAAGGTTAGTGATATTTAGAGTATTACATTTAGAGTGCTATCTGAATGTCCTGCCTATCTTAACTCCTTTCTTGCTAAGGCAAATCAAGACTTCCATGCTTAAGGTAAAGAGGTAAGAAGACAAAAGGTCTCCTTGGCTCATGCCCTAGCTTTAGAGAAGGTTACTAAAAAAGCAAATGAGACTGTCTTAATGCATTGGGAAATCTAATTGATGAACTTACTAAGGAAACTGAGGGTTTGCAGGGTATGTATGATGAAGATCTAGTCAAGTGAGTCGAAGAACTTATTAAAGTCATTCTTAATGGTGCAATTTTGCTTAGGGAGTTCCTTTCTTTTCAGCTTCATTATACAATTTTTGTATCTAATTATGCATCTATTTTCAACTTATGTTGATATTTAAATTTTATATTACATATACCGCATTATAATTAAACATGTGAGAAATATATAAATCTATTATTATCTAGTTTATGAAAGTTCTTTTTAATAATAAAAATATCATAAATTATTCCAACATCACAATAGTTCATACATTAAATGTCTCATAAGTTTCTAAATTAAAATATTAGTTAAGAAATTAAATATTAACCACCATTAAAATTCCTTTTCGTCTAACACTATATTCATTTACAATTTTTCTTTAATTATATACTTTTATTCAACTTATGTATATTATTTAAAATAATAATTTTACTTTTGATATAATAACTTCTAATTTATTCATAATAACCCAATTAAAAAAGATGATTGAGTGTCTACTTTATAATATTATTATATATTTATAGCTAGTTTATACTAATGAAAATATTCTTTAAATTTATTTTTCCAAAAAGTGAGTTGAACAATATTTCTTTTTCTTTTTTAATAAAATAGTTTTATATATTATTAATGGATGATAGAAATAAGATTAATTACAACTAAATTATTTTAAATTTTAATTTTATAACTTTTATTAGTTTTTGCACTATTTTGGTTATCTTTTTACGAGTTCAATATCAAATTTGATAATAAAATGAAATAGTTAAAAAATTAATTAACATTTCTTTATATTATAACATGTTGATTTAAAAATATTACCTACCCTTTTCACTACCTATTTATTTAAAATACAATGGGTTTACAATTTATTATATCCTTGCTTAATATAATAAATGTAACTTTTACTTATTTAATTAATGTCTTATAGTGAAACTAATCTAAACATTAATTGCATAAAAGTGAACAATGTATGCATTTTAAGTAAAAATATAAATTATCAACTTCATATCTTTTAAAACCAATATAAAAGTTACTATGTATTTATAATATTAAATTTAAAAATTAAAGTGCCCTAAGTTTGATTATAATCATAATTTTGTAAGAACATAATGCTTGATGGATGTTCATACTATATATTAAATATTAAAATTTCAAAATGCTAATTAAGAAATCATTAAACAAATTTTGGTTGAGTAAGAGTTACCCACAATACTCCAATCATTTTGATTTTCATTTTAATCAATAAGAGACTTAGTTTCAATTCTCTGTTCTCCTTTTCCATGTGATTCAAAAACACCTCTAGGTTTGACTTTGCAAACGGCCAACTAATCTGACTTATATCGTCATAAGTTAGGAAAAGGGACATAATACACCTAGATCACTTACATTGCCAACACGAAAGGTTTATATTGTCTAAATCTTTTTCGCTAGTTGATTTTAAATAGATTGTAACGGTTATGCACTTTTGTACCAACATTAGGAGTTGGATTAAACCAGTCACACTTAAATATCACACTCTGTTTTATTGGCAATGCAAGGTTCTCAATTTCAAATATCTCAATTATTTTACCATAGTAATCCATCAATTCTTCTTGTATGCAAACTTTACTATTTACTATTGTCATGCTATAACCATGATATTCTGTATGATATTTGTATCCATTAAAAAAACACACCGGATATGATTTAACAGTTCGCAAAGTTCCTTTTGAAGATCACATACGAACTTGTTCTCTATTGAATTTTCTAAGGCCTATATAAAAGAAATTATCATATTAAAAGTATAATGTCATTTGAACACTTTAATTTTATAATTTAATCATTTCAATAATTGTAAGTGAAAACATACATATTTCTCAAACCATCGAGGAAAGTGTCTTCCAACTTCTTTATTAATATCATCTTGTATTTTCTTAGACATTAGCTCGCGTAACCATTCCTCGTATAATCTAAAAACATTATTATGTATTTCAGTTGTAAATAACACTAAATTTCAAAACCTAAATAATCAATTTCAACTTATTACACGAAAGGTTGAACCTTTTCACAGTTTAATAAAACGTAACCATAGGCGACCTCTATTTCTCCCTCTGTTAACATTCTTGTTGTTGAACGTCTATATGTTCGTCCAGGATATGTAAAAATGGATAAGTTACCATCAGTATCACCTGTTCCTCCCCCATCATCATTACGAGGAACTTTTCTTTCTCTTGTGTAAACATGCGGCTCAAAATAATGTTAACAAAATTTATTTGCTTCCTCCACTAAATAAGTATTACATATCAAACTTTCAACTCTGGCCTTGTTTTTGACATTTTTCTTCAAGTGATGCAAACACCTACATTAGCGAATAGGGTTATTACAATTTTGTTATTAAAATATGATATTACTTCAATTTAAATATTTAATATAATTAACCCTCAAATGGATACATCCATCAATATTGAACTAGATCAGCAAGCTTAGCCTTAAGTGCTAAATGCATAGGTATATGCTCCATACAATCAAAGAGGCTTGGAGGGAAAATCCCTTCTAATTTGCATAAAATTATTGGAATTTTCCTTTCTAGTTTTTCCATTTTAGCCAACTTTATTTTAGATGATGTTAAGCTTCTAAAAAACAAATTTAATTCTATTATAACTTCACATACCTTATTCGATAGGAACTCCCGAAATGTAATTGGAATTAGCCTTTACATAAATACATGACAATCATGACTTTTCATCCCAAATAATTTGTACTTCCTCATGTCCTCACTCCTTGTTAAATTTGAAACATAACCATCGGGAAACTTTAGACTTTCAACCATTCACACAAAATTTCCTTTTCCTTTTTTTCCAAAGTGTAACATGCTTTAGGATATTTACCGATGCGAAGATCTTTATCTAACTCATTCCTTCTATAAAAAGTTTCAAATCAGCTTATGATTTTACATTGTCTTTTTTCCTCTATTCAATGTTGATTATGGTATTGAACAAATTGTCAAAAATACTTTTTTCATCATGTATCACATCTAGATTATGACATATTCCAATATGGCAAATCTCAAAAGATGTTTCATTTTCTCCAACCAAAGTTTTTACTAATGCATGTATTAACTTCAATAGCTTCAAATTCTATAATTTTCAATAACCCTAATTCATCAATATCCTACAATATCTCTTCACCAGCTTTGTGACGGGGATGAGGTATTTGTAACATCCTATTCTTAATGAACTTTTGTTTACTGAGTCTAAATGGATGATCTGGAGGAAGAAATTTTCTCTGGTTGTCAAACAAACATGTTTTGCCACATACGGAAGATAAAACGCATCAGAATCATTGTCATAATAAGGACAAGCCAATTTTCCTGTTGTGCTTCATCCAGACAACATAGCATATGCTATAAATCACTAATATTCCACTACAAAGTTGCTCTCAACACAAAATTTTGTTTCAGAGACACATCATATGTCTCTACACCATATTCCCAAAGATATTGCAATACAGATATGAATAGTTATAAGAATACATCAATTTTATGCTTTAGATTTGTAGGCCCTAGCACAATCACTGTTAAGAACATATATGTCTTGTTCATACACATCCATATAGGCAAATTATAAAGAGTAATTATAATTGACCATGATGAATATTGTTGGTCAGATTGACCAAAATGTTGGAATCCATCTGTCGACAATTCCAACCTAACATTTCAACTTTTAGCTGCAAACTTATAATGAGTGTTATTGAAATGTTTCCATGCCAGTTCATTTGATGGATGACTCATTATTCCATCTTTCTATTTGTGTCCATTATGCCATCTCATATGAAATGCAGTAACATCATAAGCATATAGTCTTTTAAAGTCTTGGAGTTAGCGGGAAATAATAAATATGCTTATAGGGTACTAATTTCTGTTTCATAGAATGCTTTCTAGGCTTGAACCTAGATTGACCACAAAATTTGCATACTTGTAATTCCACATCATCTCCCCAATACTACATATATCTCAATTTGCAACAATCAATTTTTTTAATAGGCAAACCAAGATCCCTCATAAGTTTCTTTATATTGTAAAAACTATCAACCATTGTATGATCAGGAGGCAATGATTCATTATACCATCCAAGAATTTTATCAAAACTACGATCAGAAATATACTCTTCAGACTTTATGTTCACTATTTTAGTAATTGAAGACAATTGAGTCATTGTCTCACAAGTTGGCCATAATTCTTAGTCAGCTGAGAATAGTAAGTCAAAAAATTGTTTTACATATGGGTTTAGTTCTTCTTCAAGATTTTCTATATTTTCCTGAAATGTGTAATTGGCTACTTCATAAATCATTTGCATATAAGGATTTCCAGTTGCACCCACATTATTTATTCTAATTCCAATTCTCCCTTCAAACTCATCCATTTTTATTGACGAGTTTACTTCATTACCCCTAGAGGTGTTACAAATCAATGGCTCCCTATGTCGTGTCCACTCAAAATAATTTGGAACAAACCTTTTTCTTAGCAAATGGCCATTCACTTTATCAATAGGAAAGAAACGAATATGTTTGCACTTTTTACATTGATATATGATCTTTAACCTATCCATATATGGGTTGAAAACATGCATGCTGAATAAAAGCTTCAACTCCCTCAACAAACTTAGGATTAATGAAACTATCACGTGTTAATCGTCTATACATCCAAGATTTATTAACATTACTAATTTTTACAAAACTATTAATTTAAAAAAGTGATTTTATAGTTAGTATCTTTCATGTCCCCTAATTTTACAGAACATCTAAACTTTACACAACATCTCCTAAGTATTAATCAATCGAATTAATTACCTACAATTGATGTCAATATTAGGGTACATGACATTGTTTACACCTGTGAATCAAGAAATCAAGTTCTCGCTGTGACTCTTAAGCTCGCGAAATTTTTCACCGATAAGCCTCACGGGGGCTGCATCACTGCTTTCTAGCCTAGATACCATCCTAGGGGTTTATTATGCAAAGAACTGTCTTGTCTATTAAACATATGTATTTCTTATGTTAATACTAAGAAACTTTAAAGTAAAAAAGAATCTTGAAATTTTGAGTGAGCATCTTTTTTGACTACAAATAAGGAGAGATATAAAGAGACTATATCAAAGATGTGTCACTTATAAATAGGCTAAATCTCAAGTGCAATCCCATAGATAGGTAGATTTGTCAATGGATTTTTCTTTAGGCTTATCTAGTTCTATAAATGGTAAGGATTAAATATTTGTAGTACTAGATAGGTTTTCTAAAATGGAATACTCATTATAAGTCAAAAAGTCAATGATGCATTCTACATTACTTAATGGTTTGTTCTAATTGTTTTACCACAAGTGTATAATGTAGTTGTAGCTAACAATGCAAGTACATATCAATCCCATGAGGATTCTTGATTAACTACCCATTATCGATAAACTTAGCAAGATATATCAACATTTATAGATGATTGGATAAATAAAATAAAGTAACAATCTAAATACTAATGCAAAGAAATAATCAAGAATATACCAAACTATGAGTTAGCTAGATTTAGGTTTGGTTCCTATAAGGCTCTACTATATTTAGTTTCACACCATTGATTTATAAATTATTCTAGTTCTTGGACCAGTAAGAGTTCCTAATTTTGAATATATTCTCACTCGAGATATATAATATCTGTTGAAAAGGTAATCAACCAAAATCCTTTTTGAATCAAGAAATCCTAAAAATAATTTAATTCATTTTATAAACTCTCTGATAGATTTTACCCTAATCTAAAAAGATCTTGTGGCTTTCTTTTAAATATCCTATACTTGATCTTCTTTATTCATACTGTGATCTAAACATATATCTCAACTCTCAAATCTCAAATTTTAAATCTAATAATGAATCTTTCACCTTCGCTCCTTCAATTTAATAAATGTAAAAGCATGAATAAATCACAATAAAACTAGAATTTCATTAAACCAAAGAATCAATTAGATTATATCACATCCTAGGTTCTTTCCACCTAAATCTATATCAATATAAGTTCATAAACACATAAAAAATATCAACATAAAAACAATAAAGAAAACAATGTAAAGAAGTCATGTTGTTGAATCTTAAAAATCTCCAAGGAATTGTTGAATCCTTCCTCTATTTGCAAAGAATGGTGAACTCTTAATCAAGAATAATGGAAAATAGTTTCAAAGTAACTTTCTGATGTTTTCTTGGCATAATAACTTCTCTTTTGTACCTCCTTCACTTGCTAAAACCAAAACCCTAACTTTTAATAAGCTATAATTCTTGTTTTCCAATTCACGACCAAAATACCACTTCCTCGTAAGCTCCACTATACTACACTACATTAAACCACAAAAAAGAACCGAAAATAAAGAACTAAAAATCCTTTTTTCAATGTAGGAATAATTCTTTTTTCATTACACAGACTTGTATCAAAGTTATAACACTCCCTCATCATTTAAAGGAATAGATTTCTATCAATTTGAATCAGAACACTCTTATACAACAAACATCAACATAACAGGCATTTCATTAAACACCTTACATGCATCAGAAATTCATCCTAACATCACAACCAAAATCACACCCTATCCCTTCCATCACTAACATTTATACCTTAAAATTGTTTTCCAATCACAGAATACCCAAATAAACAAAAGTTATTAAATACCTAAACTTCCATCCAACATCATACAAAAAACAAAGGTGAAAGGTTGCAAGAATACCTCCGTCAAAGGACATAGTTACAGTGGCTGAAGAAGACAAATGATAATGATCAAAAAAGGAGTCCACGATAGAGAAACCAGAGAGAAGAAAATTGCTCGAGAAAATGTAGCGGAGAGATGTAGGGGGTGGACGAGTCTTTAACATCAAATGACGTCATTTTTTGTCAATAAACTCAAAACTTTGAAAATTCCGCCAGACGACGACGTTTATCTTGAAAATTTACTGACAAATTTTTTTTCGTTGATAAACTTAAAACGTTTTTATTCTGCCAACAATTTCCATCTTCTTTACCAACGAGCATTTTATACCATCATTAAAATATGTCAAAAATTTTGCCAGGGTGATTTCTTTCTATATTTACCGACAGATATTACTACTGCCGTTAAATGAAAATTTTCCGGTCAATGTTACCAACAGAAATATATTTTTGTCAATAATTTGCAACGATTTCATTTCTGTCAGTAATTTTCTATCGCTAATTTGTACTTTTCTTATAGTGTAAAGGGAGTTATTATCTAGATGTTATATCAATTATGATACTTTTCTCTTTAATTATTGCTTCATCTTATTTTAATAGGATCTTAATTTACTTTAGGATAATTTTAGGATTATGTTATATTATTATTAACTAGATTTAGTAGGGGAGTTAGAATTAGTACTTATTAGATCCTCATGATAATGATACTCCACTTATTATTATATTGTTACAAAACAATTGATGCACTTGCTCAATATTATGTTAGGGAAAACAATTTAAAATTGCACAAACAACAATTTGTAGTGAAAAATCTCGACTTAAAGGACTTAGCATTCAAAGTAAGGAATTGGCTTTCACACAAGACTAGCCAAAAAGAGCATACAATAATTTCGTCAAACTCATCATCATTATAAGACTTAATATTTATCAATGGAACTACACATGGTCATTTTCATCATTGATCATATTTCTATTAAAGAAGAACGTTATTTATCAATTTATATGCTAAGCCTTATAGTCATACAAGGAAAGATTCATACCTCCGTATCCAAAATAGAGCTCCCATTCACTGATACATTTAAAGAAGACCTAGAAATGCATATATGACATATTCTTATAGGTCTCACTGATATGAATCCAATTCTTACCATTCATATCATGTGGTGATTATGAGTATATAAAAGGAAATTACTTGTTAAGTAGACTTAAAAGATATATATGTTGAAAAAGATGTAGGGACTAACCCCTAAAGACTCAAGTTTCTGTGGGTATCTAAAACATTTTGATTTCTTTATAAGTCAATATAAAGTGGAATCAAATGAATGCCAATAATTGGTATTAACTCTATTGATATAAAATGAAAACAATAGCTCTAACAATTTATCTTTAAAAAAAAGAATCACCAAGAACACTCGTATGAGTCAAGTAAGGAAATTGGTATCTAAAGACAAAATATTAAATCAATAAAGAAGAATTGGAGGTAACCATTGGCGGTTTATAAAAGGAGATAATAAGTTATTTCATATTGATCATATTTGAGCATATTGGTATATGTAGGGAGAGAAAGTATTATTACATGTACCTAAAAAGAGAAAGATACATCTATTTTTGAATTAGTACATGATTGTTTTGATATTATTCATTTATTTTACAATCACTTTTCACGTAAACTTTCTCTATATGATGGAACTTTCAAAAGTGAGGAGAGGGAAGTTATTTATTTTTCACTTTTGATGCTTATACTTTTTATACCATATACCCTTTTTAACATTGACTAAAAGGAGGAGAAAATGGTGATGTTGAAACTTGATCTTTATAAATCAATGATGTATGAATTAAGGGGGAGTATGCATTCAATTTTACTTTGACATATAGATATATTATTCAATGTAATATTTTGTTATTATCGAAAAGGATATTGTTGGACCAAGTGAGGTTCTAACCCATAGTTTGATGATAATAAAACATATTACTACTAACATTTACTTATCTTTAGTGATATTAGTAATTTAATTTATTAAAGATTCAAGCAAAAGGTCAAATATCAAATTTGATAAAATGATAAAGTGACCAAATGATCAAAATAAGCAAAGTGGAGTACCAAATACAATTCAAGAAAGCTTCAAGGCAATTCAAGTCAAATGGGTTATAATAATAAAAAATGAAATTGATTCCATATGTAATATTCATTATAAGTTTTACTGTAATTTTATCTTGGCCATTTCAATGAATTAAGAGCTCAATCATTGTATTATCATTTACATGTAAAGTATTATGCATGCATTCTTTCACAATTAGGAGAAGATTTATTCTAAACTCTAAAAAAATATCGAAGTATTTAATCAAAATTTGGAAAACTTTTGAAATGATTTTGAATCAAGTTCTTATTAGAATGAGGTGTTCTATAGTTTTGAAAAACTTGAAGTGTTAAAAATTGTTGACTTAATAGTCTTTTTGATAGTTGGTTTTTGTAAGAGTTTACATAGCCTGACCTAGGAATAAAAATTTATAAAACAGGTAAAATATATTAGGCTATGAGATAAGCTAGCCAAACCCCTAGTTAAATAAAGATAAGCTAGCTGAAGATAAATAGTCGAAATACTGAATGTGTTTATAAACTAGTCATTATAATGACTAGTCTATGTCATTTGAGTTGGTATTGGTTACAAATAGATCATAATTAATTTGTGGAAAGAATCTTTGGAATTAGAGGGAGTCTTAGAAAGTTTTTGAGAGACTTTCATTACATTCTTATGTTTATAACCATTAATAATAAACAAGACTAAGCCGAATTCACATTTTCTTACTTTTGGGTAAGTTATAAGCATTAATGATCAAAATCTTTAAGCTTCCTTCTATTTTTTTATAGCTCTTACCATTATTAATATAGTCAAAAACGCATTATAAGTTAGATGGAAGGAGTGGGTTTATTTCTATATACATGTATTTCGAAATTTGTTACAATGATAACAAGAACTGATTTTCTTATTTTTTGACATGCATAATTATGTATATTTTATTATAATCAATACAATAATTTAATTAAAAGTCTTTGGGAAATAAAATGCAAGAATAATTTAGGCATCCATTTCAATATCCTCATAATTGATTAATAATAAAAATAAAATAATCAATTTTTTATATTCTAAAAATGATTATAATAAAATATAAGAAATGAATCTCCTTACTTATAAGTATCATTATATAATAAATAAAATTTTAATAAAATATGTAATCTATTATTAATAAAATTAATAAAGATAAACTTATTAATTATGTATTATATTATTATGTGTATTAATTATTAAAACAAATGAACTAATATATTATGATACTAATTAATATAAGTAAAATATGTAAATATGATAAATCAAATAAAATAAAAAATTATTAATTTTATTTAAAATAATATAAATATAATCAAATTATTATTAATAATTAATTATTATTAA
>JANSVA010000008.1:43041307-43054097 GCA_025504915.1 Erythroxylum reticulatum | reverse complement strand
TTCGGGTGACATGAATATACGTTCGTTCCGAATTTCCTTTTGTGGTGAGGAATTCCTCCCTCGTGGGATGCGCATCCGGATGTCACGCAGGACATCGGATCCGCGACTCACCGGGGAGGGGTTCCAACAGCTTTTTTCTTTAGGTTTCACCTCTTCCAATTCTTTTCCACTTCAAAGAATGATGGCTTTGCACTACTCTTTTGGATTAAATTCAGTTTTACTTGGAAATGTCATATGATTCAAATTCCCAACAGCATTTGCAAGTTGTCCCAATTGAACTTACAAACCCTTCACTGAAGTCCCAATACTGGTTACTTGCATTTTTAGCTCATCCATCTCCTTCTCATTCTTGTGAAAATGATTTCTTGTCTCAGTTAAAAAAGTGCCAATGATTTCTTCCAAGGAGGGTCTCCTTTCTACCAATGGTGGTCCATATCTAGGTGGGTGGGGCATGTTCCTTTAAATATCATAGTTATATTACTCCTTAGAGTTGTAGCCTTGACTATATTGATTTTGCATTAGTTGTGACTTAAATCCCAAGTTCCTTTGGTTAACAAACTGGGCTTGTTCCACCTCCTCATTATTGGTGTAGAAAGATTGACTAGTAGTTGCCACCTGCTCATTTTGTCTTTCCTTTGATAAGAATTTTGAAAATTTATTTGATAAGGCTGCCAGTTGAGCAGATAACCGAGTCACTTAGTCCACTTCTAAAATTCCTCTGTTTCCATTAGTTCTCTCAGAGGGCCACTGGTAACTGTTTGAAGCCATATCTTCTCGCAATGTACATGCTTCTTGAGATGTTTTTCTCATCAGAGTATCACCTATTGCTGCATCCACAATGGTTTGAATCTAGCCATTCAACCCGTTGTAGAACATTTCCACTTGTAACTAGTCTTGGTATCCGCGATGTGGACACTTTCTTAAAAAATCTTTATACCTCCCCCAAGCGTCATGCAATGGTTCCAAGTCATAATGTCTAAATGTACTAATCTTGGCTCTTAACTTCGTAACTTTACCAGGTGGAAAAAATTTAATCAAGAGCTACTGTGCCATCTCCTACCAAGTTCTCATTCTAATAGCAGAAATTGAGTGAAGTCAATTCTTTGCTTTGTCTCAAAGAGAGAATGGGAACAAAGTGAGCCTAATGTCATCTTGCTTCACCCCTTCAGTCTTGATAGTGTCACATAATTCCTGGAAGCTTGTAAGATGATCATTTGGATCCTTTATTGGTGCCCCTCCAAACTAATTTATCTGAACCAAATTGATGAGTCTAGGCGAAATATGAAAATTTTGAGCACGAACATTAGATCTTTAGATACTAAGAGAATTGTCTACCACTGTAGGCTGGAAGTATTCCCTGATAGGACGTTGTTGTAATTGTTCATGTTCATTTCTGTTATCTCCTCTTCCATTTCCTCTAGTCAAACTAGCTACACCAAGTCTAGCCTCTAATTGAGTTAATATTTGAGCCATTTCATCCCTCTCTATTTGAATTCTCTAAAGTTGTTTTGCTTGATTTTCCATTTTCTTTTGCTGACGAATTGATTTTACCGTTCTTTCCAACTTTGGGTCAAACTGTCTTTCTTGCTCTCTAGTGGTTCGGGGCAGACAATCCTTTTACACACAAGCTGCACAAGAAAACAAAAATGTAAAAAGAAAAAGAAACAAATAAGTTACTCTAGGGATACAAAGAAAATCAACAAGTAAATATCAAACTAGCTATAGAAGCAAATATTCAAAAATTAATCCCTGACAATGGGGCCAAAAACTTGTTCGTAAACCACAAGTGCACGGTTGTTGAAGTGAGTAATAAATTGGTAAGAACCGAGTCGTATCCACAGGGATTATGAGAAAGTTCAAATCTATGCTAGTGAACAGTGTTTGAAATCGGGTTTAGTAAAATATTGGGAAATTTAAAGTAATGTAACAAATTATTTAAAATTCAAGGAAATTTCTAAGCAACTAGACAATTCAATGCAACCAAAATAACTATGAATATGAAAAATTTATGTAATAACTAATTAAGAAAAGAGTGCAACAATTGTTTAATTAAAAGTATTAACGGTAATAGGGAATGACTTTCTCTTAGGAAATGATATTTTTATCAACCTTAAAAATAAATTAGCTATCCTCAACAAATAAACAATCCTAACTTTGTAGGTGAATTTTAAGAGTAATTAATCACCTTTTTCCAAAGGTGAATTAATCTATCTACTCTAGATATCGCTTAGTAATCCCTTACTTAAGTTCTTCCTAGAGTTTCTTAAGTTCCAAACTCAACCTTCTATTTTCAACTTTTAGGTTTCTTGGGTCTCCCAACTCACAAAAAAATCCTAGACAAAATTTCCTTCACTTTTATAGCAAAAACTCCCCTTTTCTAAATACGAATTTATACTAATCAAAACTTCCAATAATTCAAAGTAAGAACAATTAAATCCAAGGAAAATCAAAATCCAAGGAAAATCAAGAAGTATATAAATTTTTAATCATGAATTCCAACACAATTTAATATTAAAACATCATCAAAACATCAAATCCGTAAGAGAAATTAAAGGTTCAGCCACAAATCATCATACCAAGCAATCCAAAAATATAAACCCTAGAAAAACTCATAAGAGAATCAATTATAAATGAAGAACAAAGCTCCCAATCTACTGCAGAAAAGCTTGCTCTCCAGTCTCCTTTGCTTGGTTGCTTCCTTCTTCAGTGGAGGCTTCTTGATTTTTAGTGAATGGAGGTTGCCCTTTTTGGTCCCATTCGTGAGTGGAGACTACTACATTGGTGAGCATTTACTAGAAGAGACTGCTGCATGCGTCTTGTGATGTTTTAAGCTTTGTTAGTAGAGTTGCATGGAAGTTTACGAGAAGAGTGGAGAGACTTTTAGTTGGAGGTGTGTCAAGTGAAAGGAGAGTGGCTGGAGGCTACGTGTTTGCTGCTGGTGGGAGTTGCATTTTTTTAAAGGTTGCGTGCATGAGTCTCAATGAAGGCTACTAGTTTAGTGAGTAAATGGATAGTTTTTTTTGGGGGTTGTGTTTGTGCGTGAATGGAGTCTTGTTAGTGGATGGTTATGTTGCATTTTTGTGAGTGAAGGATGGAGCTTATGCTTGCGTTGTCTCCTGCTAGTTGGGTATGAATGGCATGGTGTATGGAGGCTAGGGTACATGGAGTTAGAGCTACTAGGAAGGCTGTCCGTGCGTGAGTGGAAGGAGAACTACTGCCTGGTGAAGTTGCGTGGAAGCTTGCTACGTGAAGTGAGAGCTGATTTGAGTTAAGGCTGCTTTGTCTTGTAGTGGGGGCTGTCTTCTATTGGTGTTGGAGGCTGCTGCTTTAGCATGATTGGAGGCTTGAAGAGGCAACGTTGGAGTGAAATGAAGTTAGGAACCCAGTGGGGCTATGTCAGTTTTCTCAGTTTGGAGGCCGCGTGTTTGGCTGGTGAATGGATGCTTTACTTGTCTTTTTTGTTTTTCAAACACACTGAACCCTCTTTTGCATTTTTCTCTTTTCCCTTCGTGTTTTGTGGCTCCTTCTTTTCTCCTTTTCAAAGCACGCGAAAATATCTGCTTTTTAAAAAAATGATGGCCATCCTCCTTTGTGTGACTTTTTTCAATTGGCGGCCCTCTCTTCTTTTTCTCTATTTTTCCAAAAAGCTCCTAACACTCAAAGATAATTAAAAAAACAATTTAGCGTAATAATTATCCCAAAATATTGCAAAATTCACTAACATTAATACTTTAAATAAAAGTCTATCAGTATCTTTATCACTTCTCTTATTAAACATATTATCACAATACCCACCTTAACCTTAATAGGAGTTGTATCTAACATGAAAACTACTCTCACTTAAAGGCCCAAATTTGAAGGTCTTATACATCAAAGGAAGAAATTCTAACTTACTAAAACTAATAGGCATAATATACATATTATTCTAAACAATCATTCATAAGACATATTAGGCAATCTATTGTCTTCCTCTTACATTCCTTTGAGCATATAAACCACTTTTTTATGACTGTAAAATCATCTCCCTTCTAGTCTTTTGATACCTTGCTTCCATTTCTTTCCTCTATGTACTTATACTTTTTTGCAACCATTTAACACCTTTTGGACCTCATTCCTTTTACCATATTATTGCACTCAGTGTTGTTTCCATTGCTACTAGTTATTATATTTGGTAGTAAAACACCACCAATCTCCTATTTACATATGCCCCTCCCTTCTCTTTACTACACTTAATTGAGCAACATCCTTTTACCTCATACATCATCTAATTCCTTAATACCATATCAAATACTTCTTTCCAGCTAACTCTAATATCAAAGCTTTAAGACACAACAAAATGCTAGCAAAATAGATAATTCCAAGTAAGTAAGAGCATGCTCTAGTAGATTACGATATAATGTATGATAATAAATTAAAACTTTTAACCAACATAAGCAAAATTGTGCATAAAACTTAATATCCTTATTTTTTTGAAAATAAAATTCTTTGAATAGTTTCATGACTTGATTTTTGAAGCATGATATAAGTATTAAATATAATACAAAGAGATAAGCGTTCTAACCTGTTATAAGAAAAGACTTAATTTTTATGTTATATGCTATTGTTGAAATGTGGAGCACTTTTTAAACAAAAAACGATGACTAAAGAAAAAATAAATGTAATGGGAGAATCACTTATCTAATTAAAAATAAAGAAAAAAATTAGTGCTGACTAGAAAAAGGAACTTGGGAGTTGAATTATAGAAGGAGGAAGGTTTTAGGTACCTTATCTTATCCAACTAAATGGTTACCTAGGTCTTTGAAGAGTTTTATATTTTAGAAAAAAAATTGAGCATTATTGACATTTATTTGAAAACAAGAGATACGAACAATGTATAAATTAAAAATTTAATTTGTAAACAAATTGATGGATGCTCAATTAAGAGTTTAAAGATGGACCAGGGCTTTGGAAAAGAAAATTATATGAACTTTAATTAAAAATAAATTTTAATCAGTAAGGAACAATAAAATTTTATAAAAATTCTACATTAAAAAGAATAGAGTTTGCAGCGTTTAGAGTTTTATTATGCTTTGGGTTTTGGACTAAACAAAATTTATTTGAATTCAAAGGTTTTATTCTATTATTTTTGATTTGAGCATTTGATTTTTTCTTATTTATTGAACCTCTTACATTTAATAAGATGATCTCTCTCCCCTGATTCCCTCATTTGAAATCAAGCATTCATAATTAAGCATATCAAACAATAACAATACAAATAAAAAAATAAACAAACAAAAAATTCAAGTTAATTTTAATGGATATTACATTAAACATATACGTTACATATTTAAAATCTTCCATACGGGCTTGAACGTCAAAATCAAAGCCCACATAGATTTTCCTTTCATAAATCTAAAGAAAAGTTTGTTATCTTGATTGAAATTTAGGCTCCAAAGGAAAATAAAGAGTAGTACACTTCAATAAATATAAGTACATAATTACAAAATTTAGCCCTAATCCATTGAATCTTTTCTTGAATTTTGATTGTTGACCTTTTGACTCTTTACTTCTTAAGCTTCAAATTGTCTTAGTTCCTTAAACTCTTAACAATTTAAAAAAAAAAAAGGTAATATGATGTGTCCTCTTTGACCCACCTAAGAAAAGGAATGAACATTAAAAGATTTACTAAGCTTTTGGAAAACATTAATAATCACAAACTAAATATGATTCAATAGTTATTATGAGAAATTCTTTAAATTGTCCATATCACGTGAGTGCAAACAAAACATATACAATGTTTAACGTTCTAGACTAAAAATTCTTTAGATTATTAATATAACATCACACTACCATAGAGCATATACCGACATTCCGGAGAATGTCCGAGCACATACCTTATGGAAGCGACATGTTAGAGCAATCACATCAACTTATCATGACATCATATAGATCATAAGCATTTTGATGAACTAAGTTTCCTTATATCATTGATAGCTATAAGTTTACATTGTCATTACATTTTATAATCCAAGTATTTACATTACCAAAGACACATGAGATTCTTTGCATTTGATTCACAAACGTAAACATTCATTACACTCATAATTCATGTTTATACAATACATAACATGTGAAAGTCCATAGCTTTATACAACGTGTACAACATGAAACTGGGTACTCGACCAAAATAATCTAACTAGTCACTTCAGAATCAGTTGACCAAATGTTTGAGTCATTCTTGGTTCTAAAATAGACAATACTAGGCTGCTACTAGGTTGCCTTAAAAGCTAAGTCAACCTAGTACCTAAAAATCAACGATGCAATTTTGATTAGTTTGCGAACTCAGTGAGTGAACCATCATTGATGTGTTCACTCAAGTCAGGACACAACATCATAAACATATAGTCTAAATTCTTAAATATATCACATTCTTCAAAACCAATTCCCATTTATGACATCATTTAGTTTGGATACCAAATCATAATATATGTATCTCACATTTCAACCAGCACATTATAACACAAATATTTCATGTAGTCATCTCAAATAATCCAATCACTCATCTCAATCATTTATTTCAATAACATGTACATAAACATTTCATATTTCTATTTCAACACAATTCAGTAATTCTTCACAACTATCCACATGACACATACATGATATATATATATAAATGCAAATGCACATATGACTCCACTTTCTTTTTTATTTTGTTGTGACCGAGTGCCAATTTAACTTTCCCGTATCTATTGTAGATACTGGGTTCATTTTAGACATTGTCCCGTTGCCATTATAGATACTGAGCTTATTTTAGACACTGTCCTATACCCATTGTGGATATCGTACTCATTAATCATTAAGCCTGTGACTCTTTATGTACATTTATGAGCTTTAAGCTCTATTACACACTGGTCACTCCGGTCACAACTCCTTTATCTGACTATGCATATCAATGTCATGAAATGCATCAAATCACATAATATGCTATCAGCAACTTTCATTCAGTGTACACAGTCATTTATCGCATTAATTGGATCTAAGTCTGATATTCAACATGTAGTTGAGCACTCATTTCCCACATTCGCATACAATTAGATAACACTTCTAATACATTCTCGAATATTAAACTCCTCAGACAATCAATGTCTGTAATTATCAATATCACAACATCAATATCAGTTCCATTGGACCCTGAAATTTTTTTCAATTATTATCGATTTATTTGTTTAATTATTTATTTATGATTTGTTTGATTATTTTTAAAATTTAGTCATTATTTTATTGAGCATAGTAGAAAGTGAAAATTTGAAATTAGAATGAAGTGTTAGAATTAATTAGAGTATAATTAAGGTTTTAGATTAATGGTAAGTAGTCTTTACATTAATTGAAGAAGGGTAAAATTGGAAGGACAACAAAGAAGAGGGGTATTTTTTAAAGATTAGAATGGAATATAGTTTTGAATTTAGAAGAAGAAGAGAGAAGTGTCGTGAGAAGCAAAAGAGAGAAAAGAAAAACGTAAGGAAGAGAAGAGAAGAAGGAATATCATGGGGAGCTTGGAAGGAAGAAGAAAGAAGAAGAAAAAGAAGAGAAAATCAACTTGTTAGAGGTAAGTCTTCATCTTTCTTCTTGCTAGGTTCAAAAAGGGTTTAAATAGAGACTAGGGTTTGTGTTGGGAATTAAGGAAGAAAGAAGAGAAAGATGAAACCATCTTGATTTTGGACTTCTAAGTTAGGGTTTTGGTTTTTCTAGCTTGGATGAACTATGGGTAGGTTAGGTTTAAGTTCAATTTTAGAATTTTTGATTTTTGAAGTTTTATGAATTTTCATTTGAATTTGGATTGAATGAAAAGTTTGTTGTTTTAGGGAATCAAGAAAACCTTATTCAAGAGCAAGAGGAAAGGCAATTTTAAGCTTGAATTTGCAAGCCAATTAGGTGGGTAATATATTATAGTTGTTGTGTAATATGGGCAAATTGTCTTACTTCTATATTGTGGGTTAAATTGCTAAATTGTGAATTACTGTGATGTGAAAAATGATTTATGATGTGTTTTATGTTATGCATTGAAAGATGTATGACATTTTGATATAACTGAATTGTGCTTATGACCATGTTATGCCTTGGAATGTGTCATGGCAATTTGCATAAATGAAAAGAAGAAAAAGTAAAAGAAGCATGAGAATATGAATTTGTGATTGATTAAATTGATAATAAATTTGCTTATGATTGGGAAAAAGATGAACCTGTTTTGTTATTCACGTGCATGTTAACTTATAGTCTTCCCCCAGTTGCCGGCTTAAGGCCTACGAGATCCTAAGAATTGGACTCGTTTTGTTCACGGTGTAAACTTCTATTTCTCCATTTTTTTCCACAAAACTCTCAAGCCATTTGTTGTGCATTTCATCATTGAATTGTTGAGAATGATGCATAATTGAGTGTTATGCTTGATATGTTCTAGGTGATGACATCTTGTTAACTATGAGTTGTGAGTTTGAATGGTTGAGTATTGAATTGCTAGATATATATGTACATATGGTTAAATGTGTGGCTCGTCAATTATGACTATAAATATATTAGCCATTGAGCTGTGTAGCTCACCCCACTATTCCCTCCTCAGGTGTAGAACGAGAAGGTTAGCGATCCTCACAAGGCATTTGGACAAACTCTGAGATAGTTAGCATTTTCGTACTAAGTTAGTGCGATAACTTTTAAGTAGCTTTAGCAACATATCAAGCTTGAGCGTCTCTATGTATTTTGTATTAAGATAATGATGTAGTGTGGATATGTAACTAAAGTTACATTCAATCAATATTTGGTTTTAGCAATGAGATTGAGCATTAAAGAAGTTCTTTTGTCATGGTGATAATGAAATATGATTGTGTTTGGCTCGTGATTCTCAAAGTTGGTATATTGCATTTTTTAAGCTTTCATAAGGGTAAAATATGTGTTCTGAACTCAAAGGAAAAGTTGTATCAATATAGGCAGGATTAGACATAGTTGTCTTCACGAAAGTTGTAGTTTATCTTTCTAGCTTTCCAATGATATAAAGTATAAAATTTTTGAATATCGGAGTTAGAAGATATGATCATTATAAGTTGGTAATGCTGTATAAGATGTATATACAGAACAACTATATTAAATGATGAGAAATTGTTGTATGTGATGAATCATTGAGTAGAGATTAGAGAGTTTAATGAAATAAACTTGGTAGTTGAGTTGATATGAAGTGATATTGTACTAGAAGAGTTGAATTTGGGAAGATTTTTAATGAGTGTGATGTTAGAATAGAGGTAGGAACCATTGGAGATGCTTTGGAGGGAGTTTTTTCTCACTAATTTCTATTATATGGACATTAGGTTCGTTAAATGGACCTTCTTGGGTCTGGAAAACGCTCTAGACCTTGTGTATGTCCGCTAGGTAGAGGTGTATGTCCATTTAACGAACATATACTGTACACTTTCGGAACTTTGAGATTTTGACCATCTAGATGGAAAAATCTCTCTTTAAAGTCTTCATAAAAGTTTTATATATTAAATTTTTCTTTGAAACCGCTCTAAAATGACCACAATCTGATATCTTTAGTGAAAGTTATGTCAATTGTCCCAAAATAGGTACAATATGATTGAGGACATAATTATGTTTGATTCTTTTGGCCATAACTTCATCATCCGACCTCCAAATGAAGTGATTATTGACCCAATAGATTCCTAACACATTTTATATCTCTCCATAAAAATTTGTAGCCTTTGGTGATGATTTGAAAAATATTGATGGAGAGAAAGTGAGGGAATCGATTGGAAAAGCATGAATTGGTTGTTTTACTGAACATACTTTGGTATTTTAATCATATCTTGATTTGTAGAGCTTTGAATAAGATGATAATTGTTTCAAAATAAACTAGAGACATGGAGCTACAATTGTTATGAAGAGTTTAAGTGATGATTCTGGCGTTTGAATGGTGTGAGCTCATCCCCTTGTGGTTTGAGATGTTATGAGAATGAAGATGAACTGGTGTTGGCTAGGGAGATTCCATGGAAATAGCTTTACAGGATGATATGCTCGCGTCTTATGATTCCAGATAGTTGGGCTCCGAAAACGAGGTCCAATAGTTCAAATTACATATTAATCAAAACAATTCAAACATAAAAATATGTATAATTGAGATTGCACATCTAGGTTACTCACAATATGCTCCAGAATAGCTATTGCCTTGATAATACGACAATGTCTGGATGCTGTCGGTTAATTTGTGCTTCTATACCATGCAATACACACATATTTACACATTACTAACTTGTTTAATCAAATGAGTACTTAATCATACGCATGTATATGTGTTATGTTCAATGCATGCTTAATTGACTATTTCGGGTATGTAACCTTATTCACAAATCTTGCTTATTCATTCATTATAGCTTGTATATATCTTGTTTGTAATTAGGTTATGCCAAGTAAGTTTGGTTACTCTGAATTCATTAATCATATATTGACCAATCCTTTTATAGTATTATACATTCACACAATTTCCCAATTCTCATTTGATCCTACCTAATCCATTACTTATATTACTTGAATCACATAAGAACATCCTTATACCATTAACAACTCATTCAATCCATTCCTTAAGTTATAATATCAATTAACAACCTAAACTAATCAAACACTTAACCAATTGATTCAACACAAAACTAAGTTCATTTGAAGCCCTAATCAAGTCTAAAAGCACCAATATATAGTGTATTATCCTTATATGATTCAATTAGAACACAAAACACAAATTTCTTCTTTGCCAAACATTTTCACTATCGTGGGAAGGAACTATACAATTCCCACAATCGTGGGATAGGTGAACCAAAAATTCACCACCCTTTTCCTTCAATTTTTCTTCCAATTCTAACTCCTTTATGATAGTTCATCAATTACACCTCAATTATACCTTAAAATACTTTAATTCCTCATAAATTCATCCCTAAAACAATCTATAACCTAGGGTTTCCATACATCAAGAACAAAATCAATTCATTTGTCAAGTTTAAAGCACATCTCATCATCAACCCTATGTGCAACTCATCTCCATTCAATCTTTATGAATGTTATGCTTACATATATCACAATAAGGAAATCAAATACTTACTTATTTTGCTCAAGGCCTCATCAATTTAATAAGCTAAGCAAGCCTCCTAAGCATTTAAACATACTTTAAGAACAAGATGGGATGGTTTCAAAACACAAGATGAAGGCTACGAAATTTTTGCCAAAATTCAAGGGTTATAGAAGTGGTGTGAGAGCGTCATTGGTGAAAGGAAGAAGAAGAAAACATAAGACCAAAACATGATGGAAGGTGGTCTTGCAAGTGTGAGAGACGTGGGTGAGGTGTGTGGTGAAGAAAATGGACACTTGGCATGACACTTGTAATGCTAAGAGCCATGTTATGTGTCTTTGTCTTACACTCCCAATTGTCACTCCATAACTAGTTGATTTGTCATTTAATCACTAGGTCATGTGTCATTCAACTATACCACCATTTATCACTCATGGATCCAAGCCATTTGTCACCCTGTTATTAATGCCATTTGTCACCATTTCATAGGCTCATTCAACCTAAATTCTCATGCATCATTTTCTCTTGTCCTTTAACATTTTTCTACACTAGATGCACATATCATCTTATCAATCAATTTATTGTAACATTAAATTCCCAATTTACTAATTATAATCCATCAAACAAAATTCAAGTCATAATCAACAAACAATTACATCATAATCATTTAAGATCTTTTATACCCCAGAATATGTCAAATAAGTACATATACTATTTTTACAATGTCCCTAAATCATGATTCATGCATGGATGCGAATATGAAGCATGCAAATGAAATGAACTTCATGAATTCTCATATGATATGACGCAATCTAACAATTAAATCCTTAAGTGTAGAAACGATTTATTACAATTAAAACTCAATGTCAACAAAGTTAGAAAAAATAAGAAGTAACATGAGTGAAAAATAATAGCAAACACATCTAATATAATACGAGCAATTTGTTTAGCCTAATATGGCTTAATATGGAAGATAACAAATATTTGAAAAAATAAGAAATCAAGAAGAAATTAATAAAAACTGGCCAAGTGTAGATGATCTCTTTAAGTAACTGCATAAATCTTTTATTAACATATAACCCAAATTTAAGTCAAATGAATAATTCACATAGAATGTAAACACTACAAAATGATTGACATGAATACCAAGATATAAATGAAATATCATATGAAAATGCAAAAATCTAAAACAACATATAATGATAGATAAAATTATTGGACAAAAAAAAAAAAGAAGAAAATGCCCCCATTAGTTTCCCTTTCTTTACAAGCTAACACAAGTTAGATGACTATAACATACCAAAAGACTAAAAAAGGTATTTGGTTAAAATATAAAACTTCAAGGGAGGCATGGGCTCACAAATTTCCAATATGTTATTAATAATGAAAAATAAAAAATTATGAAACCATAATCTAAAAATTAATATGTAAATAATGGCTCAGGCAAAGAATGGTCTAATGTTGCTAATCCAAAAAATGGAAATATTAATAATCTAATTCCTTAAGGATTGGTAATAAAAGTTAGATGCTTTTAAAGCATTATAAAATTTAGGAATCATATAAATTCTTGAGAATAAGCTGAAGTCAAAAAGTGAGAGATATGCAAGTGGATGTCTCTACTTGAAAACATAAATGAGCCTAAACATATATGAAGTTGAGAAAAGAAAACAATATTTTAGTATGACCTATTAACTATAACCATCATATATA
>JANSVA010000008.1:43007246-43036086 GCA_025504915.1 Erythroxylum reticulatum | reverse complement strand
AAAATGCAAAACACACAAAGATTCACTCCAATTAAATTTTTAAGCACAAAATCATATTTTTCACAATAAACACAATTGTAAACATATATGTCGGAAAGTGCCATGAATGCATGTACCATCATGTGCATATACAAAAATTTCCATTCACATATATATAGAGGCCATAATATGCATGCTCGTGCCGAGATGAGTTTACGCACTCATAACCCGTTCCAATTTACTATTTTACCCTTCCCATCGGTAATGGGATGTTACAACTACTCCCACTGATTATACAGAAACATAGGACCCATCTATTATCTTGACTTGAAACTGACCTTTAGGTAGCCTTTTCTTTTGCTGGAACCCCTGCAAAGAATTGCAAACATAATTAGTGGCTCCTGAATCTAATATCTAAAATCAGATGAATCTACCACATTTCTAGTTCCTAACAAACTTCGGAAACCCTTCGGAAACCCATACCTTGTTTGCTTTTAAGGGACTCAAGGTAGACTGTACGGTTTCTTTTCCAGTGGCCCTTCTCACCACAATGGAAACACTTTCCCTTTGTGTCCTTTTTGGCCTTCTTTTTCATGGGTTGGACCTTGACCCCTGTTTAGGCCTTCTTTTTCATTGGACCCTTCTATCGTATCATCTCCACGCTGTTGTATCCTCTCTTTGCTATTGTATCCTCAAGCAATCCTATCTACCACTTGTTCTCTTTAGATAACTTGGTTAACAAGATACGTTGGTAGGAAAGGAGAAGAAATATTGTAGAGGTTTTCCTTTTATGACCAACTAGTTGAAAGAACAAAAAAATGAGACACTCTCATTCCTAATTTCAGCTAGATCTAAAACAAAGGAGGGAGGAGTTGTAAAAACTAACCAATGCACCACTTCTTTCTTCTAATGAAATTAAAAGAAAGGGCAATGAATGAGACATTCTCATTTGTTTAATATGGCTAGACGAAAAGACAAAAAACTAAAACAAGAAACTTTTATTTTTGGTTATATGATGAAAGAAAGGAGAGAGCAACAAATGCACTACTTCCTTCTTTAATCAAATGAATGCTAAAAGGTTTATATGTTTTTGGTAGATGCTAACATTAAATGACAACCATTAAGCCATTTAATGATAAGACCATTAGGCCATTTAATGAGGACACCATTAAACCATTTAATGATGATGAAGCATGATAAAATCCCACCTTATATTTAGCAATTCAATGCTAAATGTGTAGCTGTCCATTTAGCTATATAAAACCGAAATCTGCATTATTGTAGATTTCAGTTTTGCCCTCCTTTTGTCTTTAAAAAATTGTTTCCATTTAATTAATCAAATTAATCAAATCAAACCAAAATCCAGCCTAAAATTAAATGTTCATTTTAGGCTTCTAATTAAGAATTAGTTAGTGTAAGCTCAACCCTAAAACCCAATTTAATTAACTCTTAGTTAAATTGTTTTGGTCTTATTATTCTGAATCTAATTCGGTCCTTTCTCCTTTTGACTTATTATCTTTCCAGTAACCTTTATTTATTTTTCTTACTTTGATTGATAACCTTTCCTAGAAGTGGGGATCTAATTGGACTTATATAATTCAAGCTCCAATAAGTCTAAAATTAATTTAATCTTATTATAATTAATTCCAACTTATTAACCAAATGTCATTTCACTAAAGACAATTAGCTAAAGTCTTGAATTACTAAATATTATGAGAACACATGTTTCAAATTAGATGTCCAATTGTAAACTCTATTATGAACCATACTACAGCCATTTGCACAATAAAGGGTAAAATTACAGTTTTGCCCTTACTTGGTTTTTCCTTCTAGATCTCCCGCTTTACTCTATATGGTGATTAACACAGAAGATCTCATTTTGATGTTAAGACTTGATAGGTAGCTATTCCATCAAACTACTGGCGCTAGTTTAATCACTAATCTCCGTAAAATATCTAGAAATGATGGTATCACTATAAACTCTTTATTTGAGTGAATGTTCCCTGATACATGTTCAATTAATAATTCCAACATGCAGACACTGGATAGATACTCTATAAAAATCCATTTCGATCATAACAAGAATTATAAAGAAAAACGTATGAGTTCACCACTCATCAAGATTGTGGTTCGTAATAAAAGAATGCTAAAATATATATTTTAAGATAAAATAAATGACCTACTTTATTCTTTAAAAACATACTTGATTCTAGATTCATTTAATAGTTCCGTTAACGATAGTCAACTACTATTATGATATTAAACTCATCATTCCTTTGAAGTAAACTCCTTTACTTGTAGGAAGATAAATCACATCACTACAGCCTAAACCATAATCAAGCAACCAACTTGATTATTCAACCGTGAATCAATTAATTTATATTATAATAATATACATGTTTTCTATACATCTCCATGTATATGTATATTGCTTACAAAAGAATCTTAGTACCTTATGACTAGTTATATTATGTTCATACAAATAAAACCAAACTCTTTTTGTTTTATGAATAATAAATATTTTCATTACAAAACGTAACTGGAAGAACATTAAGTTATAAGTAAATGCACTTGCTTTCTAGGACACTGTATTTACATAACTCCAACAAAAAGGTGATAATTTAATTCTAGGAATTAGATCCATAATTTTTTAATTTAATTCTAGGAATTATATCTATAGAGATAGATTTGAAGTTTTTTTATCCTAATTTATTCCAATTACATAGATAATGTACTAAAAGCATTTAGCATTTGAGACATTTGATCCTTGTAAAGTATTAAAGATATCCATTATTCTATGTATGAGTTAATACTTGAGTTTAAGGTGATACAGATATTAACTTTCAAACTAGATCCTACTTAAGTTACGTTTTATTAAGAACAATATTAGTTTGAGATTGAAAATGTTCAATGGTTGCAAATTAATTCTTAATACACTTTTCATTTAGTAGAAACAATTATTCATATCAGTAAGTTCTTTGATGATTGGTATAGTTCCTTGCATTCTTCAGATAGTAATATATCATAGAACATTAGAGCCTTTATGCATGTGAAAGGAGCTCAGGTCTCATCAAAGCTCTAAGTATGTATTTAGGTGATTTCTCTAAATTATGATGATAATTAAGATGAACGTAGTAAGATTTAAGTAAATGCTGACTATAGAGAATCTTGTAAAATTCTCTCACTAAACCATTGTCCTAATAGTAGCATGATCATTATATGGCGATATGGTATAAGATACTTAAATGATTGGCTTAGTGTAAGTGGCAGATTGTTGGCTTATGCCTTATAGCCAATCGATTGGTTATATTGTAGTGACAAAATGATTTAAAAGCATACTTTATGTTGTACATATTTAGATGTAAATGATAAAGCCTGTGGGATAAATGTACATTTTCAACAAAATTACGATGAGATTATAATTATGAGATTCATGTTGCACTTAAGTATTATACCTAAATTGTTCCTAATCATTATTTTATTAAGACTAGTCATCACTAGAATGTAAAAAGATTAGCATACGCTATACTTTTTCTTATGAAGGAAGTAGTCAATCTCATATACTAAAGTATAAAGATACTTGAACAAACACATAGGTACATTTTTAAAGAACAAGTTCACTAAACTGACCTCATATAAGAACACCATTCAAAAAGTTACTTCTTTATCTATGAAAATTCTCATTGTGATAATTGTATATGTAATCCTTTGGCTTGAGATCTCCAAAGTTATCTTGTATAGAGATTGCTATGTTTTGATACTACTTATGACCTATTCTAGTCAATGATAGCTTAATCAATAGTCATCAGATATAACATGAACTTTATGGAGGTAATTAAGTGATTAATATAGGATTCATCTCCCTAAAATAATTAGGGAGAATATTATATTGTTCTTCATTAGTATTGGTTTAGGAAATCTTTGACCAAGATATAATGATGCTTTCTAAAATAGTTTACAAATTTCATTAGTTAAATCAATAGCTAACGGTCGAGAACTATTATGAAAAATAGAATAGACAAAAATTTCATGCTATATGTCTTATTGAAACATTATATGATGAACATATTTAATTATATGAAAAAGTTATGCACAAGAAGGTTATTTAAAACCACTTACATTCCTAAATATTTTAGTGATTATGATGTGTTGCTAGACACTGATCTTGATCTATAGATATAAATTGCTTAGTTAGAGGATTAAAGATAAATTAACGAAGTTTAGTTTATCTAATCCTAAATATTATTAAGGTTATAATTTATATCCATGAACAACATATTTGGGAACCTAATATGTCATACATAAAGAAATGGTTAAAAAGAGAAAAGATATTTTAATCAAATTGGACTTGATTGTAGAGTTTGAAAAACTTTATGATTAAACATGTGATATTTAATAAATAAGGATCAACATGAGATACTGGATCTTATTTAGGGATAATAGATATTTAATTAAAATTAATTATAATTCTAATTGAATTTATAATTGAAATTAAAATTTAATTTCAATTTAATTACTAAAATGTCTAAAACCTATTATGAATAAGCACTAGCTCTAAGGGAGCTAGTGCTACTTGCTTAACCCTCTATGCAACAATTGTAAAGTTTTCTCAACATATACTACAGATACAGTTAAAGGGCAGAAGTTGTACAACTATAGTGATTGAGATGAGCCAAGTGCAGAAACGATTCAAAGGATATGACAAGAAAAGTATCAAGCTTAAAAAATAAGGAACGAATTATGATTCATGCTTTATTATGATTTATGTGTTAATTATTTTACATAATTTTAAATAATCATGGAATTCGCGAAATCAAATTTAAAAAAGTTTCAAAATTATTCTATTGCATGCAAGATCAGACTCTAGCCTGATTTTTCAATATAAACGAATTAAAGAAAATTAAATAAAGTTAATGCAACGAACAAGAAAAGTAATAAAATAGATAGTTATAGACTTTGGGGTATTTAGCCCATCTTCTTACATTTATTTGAAATCTCTTGTTAACTACCTTTCAAGTATTTTTTTCCAACTCCACTTCAGTGTTAGAATTGTTTTAGTCATGGATGAGGTAATGTATAGGTGAGATCCAACATATGCAGATAGAAGAAGAATAGACAAAAGAAGAAAAAACATAAAACTCTAGAAAAAGAAGGAAAAAAGAGTGGAATTTTTATTTTAAAATTTTAAATACTAAAATAATTACATGGTAACAATAAAATACGTGGCAGCCACATAGCCAAAACATTAATTTAATATGACGACCCATGTGAGAAACATTAATGGAAAATTTAAAGCTATGTTACTTTTGTAACAAATTGAAAGTTGGAGTACTTTAGTGTGTCTTTTTAAATTTTGGCCTAGGAATGCAAAATTGACTAAAGTTTGAAATTCATTTTAGAATCAACCTAAAAGTTTTTTTGAGTGAGATATGACAGTTTACTTACACTAAAAATTTCCATTAAAAACACTTATGCCTTTGAAATAGAAATTAATTAGGTATTCAAGCTATGGCTTGTTGGAAAAAATCAGTCACACTCACTCATACTTTGGTTAGTAGCTCGACTCAAGCTAAATATTAGAGATAGGATAAAATTTTAGATATCAAATAAGTTATGTGGTTTGTGTACCAACGAGGAAGAATCTATTAACCAGTTGTTCTTCAAGTGCTGCTATATACGATCGTTATAGAGAGAGTTTCTCAGCTTATTTAAGCTATAGGATGTGAACCTTAGCACTATATCAATGGGATAATGTGGAAAAGTAAGAGGATTTAAAGGTATTCAAGGATGGTTTTGATATGCTTGTATATTTCATATAGATGATGAGAAACAGTAATATTTTTGGGAAACGTGAGTGCTATAGTAAGTACACCTAGATGGAGTTCTATCTCAAGCTAAGGATGACAATTTTGACAAAGTTCCATCAGCATCTTATCTCAACAAGAATTAAGTAGTTAACGAGAATATAGACAGTGTATGCATTGTCAGTGGGTATTATAGATAGCTAAATTGTACATACTCCAATTATTGGAGATAATAATCACTTCCTTTTGTAATTTTCAACTTTTATGAATGAATATAATACTTATTTTCCAAAAGGAATAGAAATTATCAAGAATAATTAATGCATAATAGCAAATTGTTAATTGATCATGACAGATTTAATTTAGTAAAACTTTAAAGAGTTGTAAATTTTATTTTGAAAAATGGTATATGGCTAGAACTATGGTAGACATTAAGAGCAATACATATTTGTAATGTAAAAAAAATATAGGGGTGATTTTGCCATTATTAGCCTAAGAGAGTGTTTTTGGGACTTCAATGAGACTAATGGCTATACTAAACCATAGAAAAGATAACAATGGGAGCATAACAAAACATATAAATTAATTTTAATTCCATATGACATTATTATTAGAAAATTAGGGCAAGATTTGATCTAACTCAATGTGGAATAATTATGAAATTTTTCATTTTGATTAGTCGAAAGCCAAGATCACTTAAATTCTATAAAATGATTAAACCTAAATCATAATAAAGCATAAATTGTAATTTATACCTTATCCTGAAGCTTGATCCTTTTCTTCCTTGAACTATTTCCAAAACTAACTCATCTTAATCACTATAGCCATACAAGTCTCCAACCATTAATAGTGTCCATATAACATGTAAAGAGAAATATGTAACTATTACAGAAAGGGTTAGGCAAGGATTGCTAACTCCTTAATAACTTAACCCTATTTATAATAGATTTATAATATTTTATTAATTTAATTAAAATTCAATTCAAATTTAATTAAAAATTAATTAGAATTAAAATAATTCTAATTAAATACCTAATATGCCCAAATAAGATCTAATATCTCATGTTGATCCTCATCAATAAAATATCTCATATTTTGTCATAAAGTTTTTGCAACTTTACAATCAAGTCTAACCTGATTGAAAACTTTTCTTTCTTCAACACACTCTTTTTTTATAACCCATTAGATTCCCAAATATGTTGGCAATGGATATAAACTATAACATTAAATTAGTTTAATTTATCTTTAATTATCTAATTAAATGATTTATATCTATAGATCAAGACTGGTGTCTAGCAATGTATCACCATAACCCAAATATTTAAGAATGTCAAATTGGTTTTCAATTATTTTTCTATTCATGATTTTACGATATCATTCAATCTCTTCATCATACAATGTTTTGATTAGATATAGAGCATAAAATTAATGTCTACTCTAATTAAGTCCAATCATGATAGTTCTCCACCATTAGTAATTGATTCAATTAATGATAACTAAAAACTTTTTTTTATAGTATCATTACACTTTGGCTAAGTATTTTTCAAATCAATACTAATCAAGAAAAATGGACCATTTATCCTAATCACTTTAAGGTGATTAATCCTATATTGATTACTTAACTACCTCTATATGGTTCATGATATATTTAATGATTGATAAGTGAGTTATCCATAACTAAAACAGGTCATAAATAGTATCAAAGCATAACAATCCCTATATAAGATAACTTTGGAGATCTCATGTCAAAGGATCACTCATACAATCATCATAAATAGAATTTCTATAGATATATTTTCTAAATGGAAAAATATAACATGTAATAGACTTTTTACGTTCTATTACTGTTCAATATTAATAAAACAATGGCTTGGAATAGTTTAGGGATAATACATAAATGAAATATGAATCCCATACTTATGATCTCATTATAAATTCATTTGCAACATGTATTTATCCTATATACTTTACCATATACATCTAATATGTATAAGATAAATAATGCCTTTGAATAATTTTGTTAGTAAAATATAAATAATTGATTGGTTGTAGAGAATAAATTAAGAGTTATTTAGTGTGAATTTATTACTTGTGTACGTAGAACAATTTGAGGTGATTCACTCACAGAGGTTACAAAATGGAGAGAAAATGTATCCATCTTCCACCAGATAATATTGCTTAGTCTATAATGAATGACTTAAAAGATAATGATGAGAATAATAACTTGTAAAGAAAGAAATTTCAATGTCCATATGAAATTATTTGGTGAGTTTACCATGCTGACGAGCATGTTTGATGTGAGTTGCTTGATTGTTTTGCCAAAAAAGTTTATGGTGACTTTAGAAACTTGAGAAAGATATTTTCAGGGTAAATAAATTAATTAAGAAAGTGATGTTTAGTTATAAAGGTATAGGTAATTATACGGAAGTAAAAGGGGATACAAAACTAAATAATCTATAAAAGTGATGTGCTAAGTACGCAGAGTCAATTGTTTATAAACTCGAACTATTGCAAATTTTAGGACTTCTTTAACAAGGCATTTTTCAGTAAATGAAACTTATTTTTATTTTGTTCCTTATGTTCCACAGAATGTATTCATGCTAGTGCTTTTATTGGAGAAGAACCTTTTATTTCTTTCAAACCTTATGTAATAAACTAGAGCCTTATAGTCATTTTGAACAAGAATTTGTTACTTTTTCTATGAAGATGTATAGTAGAAGTTTAGGAAAAAGTATCCTTCTAGTTTGCAGTAAAGTAGTGTTAACTAAACAGTCATTAGAAATAACACCAATTGGTAGAGGAGTGAGAACATTTGAAGTATAAATGATCTAGATCCTTTTAACCTTATAAACAGAAGACACATAAGTCATCAGTGAGGAAGACTTTGATGTTGTTCTTAAAGCCAAGTCTCCTACAAATAGGTAGCTAGAAAATGAAAGAGTGGGAGGGATACATTGTTCTTTTCTACACTAGTTTTGCCCATGTTTTCTTGTCCTTAGGACCTAGTAATAAGCTATTACATGACTTAGAACTAAATTTTATGGAATTGTCTTTTATCTAGATGATGGAATCATACCTAACAGAATCTAGAGGGTATCAAGGCATTTTGTCTATGCTTCCTTGTGAACCTCTTATGGAACGGAAAGGTGATTGCTACGAATTGCCATAAATTAATGGGTTAACCTTGGTTTGAATTGGTATGATGGCCTTAAGATTTTGGAATTCATTTAACTTATGTAGGGGCTGGGATCATGCCAATTATCAAAATAGAAAAGAGTGTTCTACCCATCCGTTATAGTTTGCTTAATAGCTTGGTAAATTGAATCTCTTATGAGCAATATTTGCCTTAGGGTCTAGGAAGTTTGAGGTTTTGGTTTGATTCTCCACAGAATATCAATTTTAATGAAGTAAAGGTTAATCCACTTCAACCCATAAATCTTTTTTATTAGTGGTAAGGATCTATAACCTCTTGGCCATGAGAGTTCTGCTTAATACTCTAGAGGATGTAATACCTAAACTACCATTCCTTTTGGTTAGACAGATGGAGAACCATTTTATCTTAGGAGTTTTAAGCTTATTGCTAGCCCCATTCTATAAGAAATCTCTTACTTGTCTGTCAATGGACTTTATAACCCCTTTAGGTGATGCTTAGTGAGAGAGCTAGTAAGTGGAGAGATTGTCTAAGACTAAAATCACTAATTGTAGTATCCCTTCATAGGAGAGTTGATTGTTGCACTACTTGTTCAATCTTATACTAATGAAGTTTAGGATCTGAATGTAATCATAATTGGTAAGTTTATTTATATTTATAAGCACTATAAGGTATTTAAGACAGAGAAGTTGGTGCCTTAAGCCTTTCGAGCTAGTTAGGAGAGATATATTATCATCAACATATAGAGAAAGTTTATGAGCTATTAGAAGTGTTAATGGTCAATCCAGATGTTGATATGAAAGTCTCTAAAGAGTTGGTGTAGCTTAATGGACGATAATTTGCTCTACATAGGGGCAACAAGTCATCTATAAATGAAAACTAGAAATTATCTTACTTGCTACACCAACAATTATATTTGACATTTGGTTCTCTTAAAATATTGAACTCGATGTGTCTAGTAAATGTCTTCACACAAATTACAAATAAATAAGGGGTAAGGGTGTCACCTTGTCCTAGCTCACATATAGCTTTGAAATGCATTGTTGGCTCCTTATTCACAGTTATTAAGTATAAGACAGTTGCAATGCATTTCCTAATCTAATTGATAAAGCTGCTTAGGAAATTTACGACCTATTAAAAAACTGAAGATGAATATCCAATTTAGAGAGTAAAAGGACTTAACAAAGTTTATTTCTAGATTATAACTTTGGATGGAATGATTTGAATAATATTTTTTGAAAAGTTCCTAGGCAATTATAACATGATCTCTAATGTTTATACTAAGAAAAAAGCATTATAGGATATATTATCATTTTAAGTAGGATCTTCTTTAAACTATTGGCTAGTATTTTAGCTATAATAATATAAACCATATTATAGTAAGCAATTGGTCTATAATCATTAAACGAGGATGAATTAGGGAATTTTCGGATTAGTAAAGCAAAGGTTTTATTAAATTAAGAGAGAATACTACTAAACCTAAAAAATTCTCTTACTGCTTCGATTACCATAGGCCTTATTTGGTCCTAAGTGCCTTGATAAAATCTTACATTAAAAATATTTAGGTTAAGAGCTTTACTAGGGTGAAAGGAGAACTTTGTGTTATTGACTTCCTCATGAGTGACGTCATTGATAAGATTGACTAGGAAAAGATCATGATAAGAAATCCCTTAAATCAATTAATATAAGAGAAATCTCTTTACAAGTCCCAAGCACCTTCCTAAAATGTTTATAAGTGAGTCTCTTGAAGCCATCCTCTTAACTAATATCCCCCCTTATTTATTAAGTAGAGATACTTTTGTTTCTATTTCTTTTGCATATATGATATTGTGGTAGAATTTGCAGTTTTATCACCTTCTTGCAACTTATTGTTCTCTTACTCCTTTAATGGTTTATTTGTAGGGTTGAGTGTTACCTTTTCATGACATTTATTAAAAAGATTATAAAGACTCCATCTTTTCCAAGATTAAATTATTAGCTAACTCTTTTCAAATATTTATAAGTTTAAATATAATTCCCTTTAACTTCTACATGCATATGTAAGCTAGTACCAGTAAGCTTCAACATTTAGTGGTTTGGTGATAAGCTTCTTAAAGTAAGGACGCTTTATAATGGAGTTAAAGAATCTAAAAGGGGATTTTCTTTTGACATGAGTTTCTTTTGTGGCCATCAGTATCAGGAGTGATTAGAGGTAAGTTGGTTTCTAAAATTGGAAAATTGAAAAGATATGTTAAGATCTATAAAGGGTACATAAGGCTTCTATCTAGTTTCTTATGTATGAACCAACTTCCATACTGGTTGTTATTCCAAGTATACTAATTTCTTATAAAGTTTAAATCTTCTATCTCTAAGTCTAACTCCTTGGTCAATTATGGTAGTTCCTCAAGGCTAATCTTCAATTTGTGTCCATTACCTTAAGACTTTTTGAGGGGATAAAATATAGTTAAAGTCACAAGCTAGTATCCAAAGGGTAGAGTTAGTTCATAGGGACTTTATATCCCTTTATAGCTATTTGCTATTGAATTCCCAATTTAAAGCATAGATCATCATAATAAGTAAAAGGGAGTTACACTACTTGCACAATAATTCACAGTGACTAAATTGATTAGAGAAGGACTAGTTTATTAGATGAAAAATTGAGGGATCGAAGGAAATAAGAATATTTCCATTATAATGCATATTATGGTTGCTTAGGGTGGTCCATCTCTTATTTAAAAACCAAAGTCCATTTTGGAAGTACTTTTTCTTTATTTTGGTTTTTACAAGACCAATGAAAATATACTTCCTTAGGCATAAAAAATCCTTACAGACCATTGATAAATGTAAATTGTATCGTATTTTAGGGCATAATTTAATATGTTTTTATCCGTTAACTCAATCACTTGGTATATATTTAGGTTAAAATTTTGTTAGTTTGTGATTTATTTGTGTTTCAAGTGTTTTATAGCTTAGTACAAGTATTTGAGTTTAAATATTATCTTTTTGAGGTATTTTGATCTGTTTGCTAATGTTTTAGGGTCAATATCGAAGAGAAGAAGAGTTTCAAAGGGAATCCGGGCCACAACATAGGCCTACGATCATGGAAAGTAGGTGACAATCATGACAGAAGCTCTAAGTTTTGCCTATGATCATGGCATGACAGAAGGCTCGTATGTGAGCTACAATTGTGGCCTACATCGGGAAGATATGTAGACACTCAAGAACTTCATGTTTTAAAGAATTTTTGGACCTTTCAGACCCAAAAAACCCTAGGGTTACCTAAAACACAAAATAGTATAAAAAGAACATAGAGGCTGAGAAAAAGGTAGCTTTCAGGTAGCCACTATTGAAACCCTAAAAAGAGAATACCGAGAGAGAGAAAGAAGAAGAAGGAAGAGGAAGACGAAGTTGACTCGATGTACTTCCTAGATCAGGAGTTTTCTCGACATCGTTGCCTTCCATCGTCTATTTTAAGTTATATTTCCTTTTCGTTTCAATTTTATTTATGTATAGAATTGAGATGGAAAGTATGATGATAGTATTTGAAATATTGACAATGTTCTAAACTCTCTTTCAGGATTTTATTTTGGTTTAATGTTATCCTTGTTGATTTTGTGTTATTGAATTGGGTATTGTGATTTGTTGCATTTGTTGCATAATTTGGTAATAAACAGAGAGGGTGAACCAAATAAAAAATGATTTGATCAGATTAAAGAGAGCTAGGCGATTCAATAGAACCCATAGTGAATCAAATTGGTAATTATACGGAGAGATACCATGTAAGACCCGATAGTTTATCAAACTGCTTTAGATCTAATTAAGATTGTGAGTCTTTTTTTAATTGAGAGACTACAAATTTCATAATCTAATTAGGGATTATAAATTAGGGTTAACGGTTATAACTTTAGATAGACTAATCAACCCTAGGATCGTCTAGAACTGATGCCCATTAACATATAATTTACTAGGCTAGCATTAATGATAGGTAAAATCTCCTTTATCATAACTTAGTTAATTTCTCTTGTTTTATTTCATTATGTGTCTACATTGCTAAAATTTCTTTTCTTTTATGTTATTTTCTGAATTACAACTCTTGCTAATCAATTTCTCGAATTTAGTTTTCTTATGAACTTTAATTCCATTGTTTCAATTTATTTAGCCTTAGATAACATAAAATTAGAATAGTCCCCCTCCTTGTGGGATCGACATCTCTTATACTACAATCACAACCTATGTGCTTGCATTATTTAAAGGACTATAAATTTAAAGCTCGAATGACACGATAAAGTTTTTTGCACCATTATCGGGGAGGGTTAAGATTAGTTTACTTTTCTTAGTCTAAGGCGTTTTAGTTAGTTTTAAGTATGTTGTTCCCCTTCTTTCCATATGTATGTTCATGCTCTTATATAAGCACAAGAGTTACAAGGAGTTTAAGTTGCATAATAGAAATTGTAGACCTTGACATCATTTATCTAGAACTTTCAATTAGAAGAGCTCGACATGAGGAAGAAGAAGAAACCTTAAAAGAAAAAATGGACTAGGAGTTCCAGCAAGAGTTGGATCAAGGAGCGAACCGAGGGCATCAACTGAGGACCTATATAGATTTCATGATATCGAGATTCAATGTAGTTAATTAAGGTGTAGCTAGCCCACCCGTGCAAATAGTTTCCTTTGAAATCAAACCAGCTCTCCTAAATATGCTTCAATAAAATGTGCAATTTTATGGATTAACGAATGAAGAACTGAATGCACATATTGTTAATTTCCTTGAGATCTGCAATTCCTTCCGTTATCATTATATGTTGGAGGATGCTGTAATAATTAGACTTTTCTCTTTTACCTTAAGGGAAAGAGCAAAAGCTTGGTACCATTCCCTTAACTCGAATAATGTCACCACTTGGGACTAATTAGTTCGTGTCTTTTTAGATAAGTATTTTCTATTAGCAAGACTATGAAGATTATCAAAGAGATCACAAACTTTTGGTAAGGTGATAGGGAATCGATTTATGAAGAACTAGAACGATACAAAGACTTGCAAAGAAAATGTCCACACTATAACCTACCTAAAGAATTTCTTTTGCAAACGTTCTATAACGGAGTAACCTCGAATACAAGAGGCACAATTGATGTAGCTTTAAGAGGATCACTTATAAGGAAGATAGTAGATGAAGCAGAAGAGCTGTTAGAAGAAATGGCAAGTAATAGCTATTTATGGATGAATGAGTGGAGTAGACAAACCAAAAATCTTCGTGAGCAAAAAAGGTAGCTGTCAATCAAATGAAAAAAATATAAGCTGAAATTGATAGCTTAACTTGACAGCTAAATAACATGAAGGCTTTATCTTCAAATACAGTAAAAGTTGTTCAGTTGAAGTGTGAGCTCTGTAGGCAAATGGATTATGATATAGTCGATTGCTTCTTAATGAAGGATAATGGATCAGAGCAAGTAAACAACATGGGAACCTAATACAGTTGAGGAGGAGAAACAATCCCTACTATAACACATACAACCCTGGGTGGAAAAATCAACCAAACTTCTCTTGGTTAAAAAACATTAGAGGATATTTCAGACCTCAAGAACCATAAGGTTTCTAGCAAGATAAACCGAGTTCAATGGAATCCAAATTGGACAAAATTTTTGATAAAATTGGAGGTATAGAGGATGCATATAAGAGGCTGGTAGGAAAGTTTTAGCAAGTGATAAAGATTCATACTTCCTAGATACATAACCTGGAAGTCCAAGTAGGTCAATTGGCAAAAGCAATAGTGACCCCAAACCCTTCCAAGTAACACCAAGTTTAATCCGAAAGAACGAGTAATGGTCGTTACACAAGTAACTGAGGATGAATCACACCATGCTAAAGACAATGAAGGGAAGGACAAGAATAAGGTTAATAAGAATATTTTTTGAAGTGAACCAGAATTAAAAATAACACAGATGCATCAATAAAAAATTCCCTACCCCATTTTGGAATAACAAAAGTCAAATCCATTCAGGGACAAAAGGAAGGAAGAGGTGTAAGAGAATAAGGAAGGCTCTTTAAAGGCAAGGTATAAATTGCCTGAGATAATGAAATATTAACCCCCAATTCCATTCCTAATCAAAGCCATGAGGAAATCAAAGGAAGCTGAGTTGAATGAAGCGGTAGACATGATCGAACAACTGGAAGCACAACAACTGGAGGAAGAAAGGAAACTAAGGGAACCATCAAAGAAGGAGGATCCAAGGGATTTTTATATCCCCTTCATTATTAAGGCTGTCAAAATAAAGAGAGATGATGTCATATTCTTTATATTGAAAACTATGGTTCGATGAGATAGCCCCCACCAAGATATTGGTAAAAATGGTAGATAAATCAATTCATTGTCTAAAAGATATTATACATAATGTGCATGTTTGAGTGGAAAAGTTCACCTTCCTACGGACCTTTTCATATTGGACATAAAAGAAGATGTGAAAACCCCAATTATCCTCGGATGACCATTTTTGGCCACTTCTCGATCAATTATTAATGTAGATGGGGGTGAGATGATTCTAAGGGTAAGAGAGGAACATTTATCTTTCACCGTAAGCAAGAATGACAAAAGTCCTCTCCAAACTATAGCCATCATAAAGGGAACAGATCTTGGTGGAGAAACAGTGAAGAATGATGATCAAAAGTGTTCCCTAACAAAGAATAAACCTCGCAAAAGAAGGAGAAGGAAGAATCGGGAAAAGGAAAGAGGTGGCATAAGTGACTAGGTGGTGCACGTACGTTTTATGAGATTAACAACTGAGTAGACACGAAGAATTCTCTTAAACCACCTTAAGTAAAGAAGAGCGTCAAACTAATGATGTTAAAAGTAGCACTACATGGGAGGCAACCTATGTTTTAAATAATTGGTTATTTTTTTATTTTAAATAGTTTGAACATCATAGTTAGGATGTTTCGTTATAAATAAATATCGTAGAAGAGTAGAGTATTAATTTTGATGATCAGGAAGGAAAGTACAATAAGGTGATAGTGATAAAAATAAGTTAGGAAAGGATCTCGACAGTATGTCTAAGGACAAAAGAAACAAAAAATCAGAAATGATGAAATCATTGCATACCATGATCGAGGCCTGTGGTAGGGTAAATTTGCCTATGTGATTTCTAGCAAAATTTTTTACCATTTTACTCTTCTTCACTTGGATATTTATTTCCTACTTCAATTTTTCACTCAATTTTATTTTAACTTTATATTTCTAAGTTTAGAACCTCTAAACGCTCTCACTTCTCTTTATACAACTTCTAAATTTCTATATTATTCCAACATTTAGCTACTTGCAGTCTATTAGGCCATGCATTAAGAAGTTAGCAAAGCATAACCAATTATTAGGAAGAAATCAAATCTTGGGCCGAGGGGGAAGAAATAGGGCTACAGATTTCAAAGCACCCTTCCCAATCTACAAATAGGAGGAAGTTATTTGATTCCAATCCTTTAATATTAAACAGGTAGTAGTCCCAAAAAAACTTTGATTTTGCTACACTTAATAGGTTAGAATTGCAAGATAGGGTCGAGAATTTGGCAGAAAGAATTAAGCAGAGTAAGTTTATACACTTCCAATATCCTGTCTACCAAGATCTTACCCGTGAATTCTTCACTTTCTTTTATTTTGAACCCAGTAACCCTAGGGAAATGTGGTTTAGGTTGCGAGGACAACTTTATAAGTTGAACATTGAAATTATGTGTGATATTTATGGTTTCCATGACTCTTCCATTGTTGATCAGCATGATGAATTTTTTGCTTCCCACTATTGGAATAAGTTCACTAGGTTAGAGTGGTTCGATGCCAAGAATGCCTATAGTAACATTATACGAAGCCCTGAGCACTTGTTGTTACATAAATTCATGCGTAAAATGGTTTTTGGCAAACTAGAACCTAATAAGTGCTCAATGAAGGAACTTTTTTTGTTGTGGTGTATGGATTATAGCATCCTAGTGTGCACCTCCACAGATGTGTTGAATGCTATTGTTGTGACTTTAAGTAAGAGGAGCAACAATTTGGGTATAGGGTAGTTGGTTTTCACCATTGCTGAGTATTATGGTATGGATTATAGTGTTCAAACCATTTACCTCCTTGATTTTCTAAATCACCATCACTTGTAGCGTGCTAAAATCCTAAAGTCCTATAATATGAAACTTTGAGACATTAGTCAAAAACTCATATGAAGATCAGGGCCAGCCAGGTGAGTTCTAGCATAACAACACCTTAGCAGGCAGAAGAGGACTCGACTAGCGAGGATTGCGAAGAGGAAGAAGACACAGAAGAACCTAGTTAGAAGAAAGTGCTCGATACAATCTCCATCAACAGTAAAGCAATTATTGACACACTTGTGGAGAACTCTAAAAGGATGAATGAGCGGACGCAATGACGTTAGAGTTAGGATAAATGCTAGATTCATCGATACTTCGAGTCTTAAGGTCTAATTTCCACCTTCGACACCATCCCTGCCTCCATCATAGTAAGGTTTTGTTTGTAACGATTTCATCTTACATTTAGTTTTTGTTTTGTTTTATTTTATCTTACTTCCTTCTATGGATGTGTGGTGTCCCTTACCCTAGAGTACATGCCGGGACATACAGAGGACATTCCAGTACATAAACTATGATGATGGCATGCTACGTTCGATCATAACATTCAGATAGCATGGCATCATCTATCTTTGTTCTTTTATAAACATCATAAGGAAAGTCTCCATAATTTAAAACCAAAATTTTCCTCATTTCATTTTATAAAAACCAAATTTACAATGTAACTTTTACAATGTCATCTAAAGTATGTACATGACCCAAACCTAATACAAAAATATGCTAATTGAAAGAGGAAATATCCAAAGTCTATCTAATTTGTCCATGTCAAGCTGACTGAGTTTTGAGCCATTTCTTTTTATCCCTAAAAGCAAAAGTCTACATTACTAGTAGCATCCCTCAGTAGCTAATATTGTCTCTCGGTCCTAAAAGTCAATATCGCAATTTTAATGAGTTTTGCGAACTCAATGAGGTAACCATCATCGATGGTTCCCTCAATTCCTGCATCATATTAATACATATAACACATATTTCACAACCCTGCGTAATTCTTCATATAACACATTCTCACTTAAGAGTAGACAATTTATCATTTCAATCAATCCAACATGCTTAATAAAATGCCTATGAAATGCTCATGTGACTCTTTTTCAATTATTACATTATTATGATCGAGTGCCTAAACTATTCCATATCCATTATGGATATCGGGCTCATTTATACTATCCTTTATCCATTGGAGATACAGGGCTCATTTTACATAGTGAGCCTTTGGCTCTTAATCACATTTGGAGCTTTAAGCTCGATTTTGGTGGCTACTCAGGTCACAACTCTCATTATCTGATTATGCATTCATGTATGGAATGCATCTGTCATAATCAATCATGTGATGAGACATTTAGTTCATCACATTCATATATAAGTAGCACTTCAATTTCTCATTCATATATCATAGTCATTGGACCTTTATTGTTTTGAATCAACACAATCAAATCACATTCAAACATAATATAAAACAAGCAATTTATTGAGTAAGACCATCTAGGTTATTCACTAGTCACTCCCGAAGCTAATGCCTGGAAGTTCCGGCAATGTATAGAGGTTGACGTTCTTGTTGCTCCTCTATATCAAACAACATACACATATAAAACAATTTGCACAATTATAAATGTTCAATAATACACATGTATGTATATGCAATGTGCACAATGCATGTCATGACAATCCCGGTTATCACTCTATTATCCTCATCATGTAAACATTCATATTTCCAATCTCACATAAGTATCATTTGTACTTAGCCTTATACCTTACTAAAACCATTAAAATCACAATTCATTTCTCCTTGTATCACTTTCAGGTTTTTCTCAAAACTAACTTTCGGGTCTACTTTTCTTAATCATTTAGACAATGAAAATGAAGTAATTTGGCAATACTCTTTTCTAGAGGAGTGTTCTCCTATTTCTTAAGTTTCTAATGACATTAAGGTCGTTCAACTTGATTTTGTAATCTGAAAGTTATACCTCAACATTCTCAGATTCTTCTTATACTAAAACAGTACACCATACTCAATTTCCATCCAGAAATTGAAAGTCTTAAAGACTGTATAAAAATTCAAATTCTTTACGTAATTTATATTCCTATTTCTCTATTTTTACTCCAAATTAAAAATCATCTCATTTGGATGACTACAGAATAAGATATAACCAAAACACCCAAACATGTTCAGTGAATCATAACTATTAGTACTATTCCAACAGATCCCCCCATTTTCCTTCAATCAATCTTTTTCAATTCAATGGCAATTAAATCACCAAATTTATATCATATACTTACAACTCATAAAGATTAACAAGATATTTGCTTGATAAAACTCCAAAATCTTCAAAAACTCCAAGAAGCCCTAACTTTCATGCACCCACGTACATGATCTTGAAGGTGGTTCAAGTTAGGTTTTTCTTAAGGATTAAGAAATAGTTAACGAAGTTGGAATAGAAAAAGTTAGATGAAAGCAAGATATAACTCTAGTGAAGTTTTTAGTGAATCAAAAGTCCATAAAGGAAAAAGCTTACAGAAGATAGTTTTGAAGAAAAGACTAAATCAAAAAGTAACTTAGTCTTTCATATATAAAAGAAACGTGGAATGGGTCTGTTAAGTCAAGAAGACTTCACTTCTTCTATTGAATTTAATGACAGTCAAATAATAATAATAATAGAAGTGTGTGAACTGCTTTGATGAATTTATTAAATGCGTAGATTAATATATGTAGCACAATTCATCAAATCAAGACGATACTTAAGTAAAAGCTGAATAAGATGAAGCGTCTAAGATGGATCAGACAAAACGAATAAGTCTCAAATGGATCATACGAAGTGATTAAGTCTGAGATGGATTAGAAGAAATGATTAAGTCTAAGATGGATCAAATGAAATGATTATGTCTCAGATGGATCAGACCAAGTGATTAAGTTTGAGTTGGATCGGACGAAGTGATTAAGTTTGAGATGGATCAGACGAAGTGATTAAGTCTGAGATGGATCAGATGAAGTGATTAAGTCTCAGATGGATCAAACAAAGAGATTAAGTCTAAGATGGATCAAACGAAATGATTAAGTTTAAGATGGATCAGACGAAGTGATTAAGTCTGAGATGTAATTAAAGAATGTACTAGAACGTCACTTAGTTGGAGTTGGTTACAGGGCTTAACTAATAACAGACTTTAGAAGATTTTAAAATTTCTTATCCTAAACGATTTAACACAATTTTACTCTATATTTCTCTAAAAGTTTCAATATCATCTTCTAAAAAATTCTAAAGTAATCTATAATTTTTTTAAATATCATTATTCATATTTCTATTTCCATTATCAATTTTGGTAATATCCCACATTTTTAAAAATTTTTCCTAAAATTCACCAAAAATTCTAAATCACTAAATACACTCTCCAAATTAGTTTTCCACATATAAAAACCACAATTCTCAATATAACCACATTTATAAACAATTATACCTATAATTATCCATGAATGCATGTACAATTATTTTCATGTGCAGAAGTTCAATATTCACATGTAAGTGTATATCATATGATGCATGAGCAGGGAATGCATTTGTAGTCTCTTAGTAATCTTTCATATTTATTATTTTAGCCTTAACATGGGTATCGGGATGTTACAGGGTGTTTGTTCATCTCCTTCTCACATTGAGGACAATGTGTTGTTCAAATATGGGTAGGGTTGTGTGTTTTATTTTGAGGGTGAATTTTGCATATTGTATTAGAGTTTGTTAGGTTGCATATTATGAATTGTGTGAAAGTTTCAATGGCTTAGATGGAATGAAATTGATTTAATTTTGAACATAATCTATTAGGTTGTGAAGAGTCATTAGCTAGCGAAATTAGTGATTTGGATTCTTTGACTAAAATATGCATGTTAATTAGGAATTAGTATTAGTTTATCACCCAATAAGTTGTCACATTCCTTCATAATTTTAGGTCTTTCGACTAAGTAGCTTAGCTAGTATTTTTTCAAGAAAACGAGTAGCTAAAGTAACAAGGTAGGCATCAAATAAAAAAATTTGTTTGTAATTTTAAATCAATAACTATTCCACTGGCCTTCGAGTTATAAATACAACTAGTAGCCAATTAAGAAGGTGATATAGCCAAGTAACTAGATTGACACACATCATAAATGTGTGCCTTCGTGTCAAAAGCTATAATGATGTTCTATCCAAACAATATAATAGAAACATGACTTAGTCAAGTAACCAAATCGACATTCATCACCAATGTTTGCCTTTGTGTTAAAAGACTACGTCCATGTACACAAAAAGTAATTAATGTGTTTTAATAAAAACCTCCTGAACTTGTAAGTATCTTAACTTTTCATGAGAACGTACTTAGGATTAGTTACAAAATTTAAATGACTAAATAATTATTAATGTGTGTGTTTAAGTTTGGATTAATATTTATATTTAGTCTAGAGCTCCTAAATGTGGAATTTGCATATTAATAATTTGGAACAACTTGAATGATTGTGTTTAAAGTTAAATTTATTTCATGAAGTTAAAGTCATTGTCTCATTATTGCATTATGTGCTTTGTAATTTTGTGTTGTTTGTTGTTTTGTTTTCTTGAGGACAAGCGAATGTTTAAGTGTGGGGATATGATAAGTGTAAATTGCATTATGTTTTATGGCATAGTTTGATCTATGTTTAGTCATTAATTTGATCACTTGGTATATGTTTAGGTTAAAATTGTGTTGATTTGTGATTTGTTTGTGTTTTAAGTGTTTTATGGGTTAGTATAAGTCTTTGAACTTAAATATTATATTTTTTAGGTACCTTGATGTGTTTGCTAGTGTTTTAAGGTTAATATCGAAGATCAAAGGAGTTTCAGAGGAAATCTGGGCTATAACATAGGCTCACAATCGTGACAAGTAGTCCATTATCATAACAGAAGCTCCAAGTTTGGCCCACTAGGGAATGGCCCACAATCATATCCTACATGCCACGATCATGATAGAAGGCTTAGATGTGAGCCACAATTGTGACTTGCATCGGGTAGAATCATAGGCAATCACGAATTTCATGTTTTGAGGGATTTTTGGACCTTTCAGACCCTAAAAAAGCCCAAGGTTACCCAAAACATAAGCGTATAAAAAGAACATAAAGAGGCAGAGAAAAAGGGAGCTTTCAAGCAGTAACAACTGAAACCTTAATGGGAGAATACTGAGAGAGAGAAAGAAGAGAAGGAAGAGGAAGACGAAGCTAACTCGATGTGTTTCTTGGATTAAGAGGTTTTCCGATGTCACTACCTTCCATCATCTATTTTAAGTTGTATTTCAATTTTATTTATGTATAGAATTGAGATGGAAAGTATGATGATAGGACTTGGAATATTGATGATGTTTTAAACTCTCCTTTGGGATTTTATTTTGATTTAATGCTATCTTTGTTGATTTTGTGTTATTGAATTGGGCATTGTGATTTGTTACGTTTCTTACATAATTTGTTAATAAATTGAGAGCGTGAACTGAATAAAAAATGATTAGATCAGATTATTGAGAGATAGGCGATTCAATAGAACTCGTGACAAATTAGATCAATAATTGTAAGGAGAGAGATTTTGTATAAAACACAATAGTTTATTAGAGTGCTTTAGATCTAATTAGGATTGCGAGTCTTTAGTTAATTGAGAGATTACAAATTTCATAATCCAATTAGGGGGTTTAATGGTTATAACTTGAGCGAGAGTAATCAGCCCCAGGATCATCTAGAACTGACACCCATTAACATATAATTGACTAGGTTAGCATTAATAATAGGTAAAATCCCATTTCACATAGCTTGGTTGATTTCTCTTATTTGATTTTCTATAATGCTAAAATTTCATTTCTTTTATGTTATTTTCTGAATTACAACTCTTGCCAATCAATTTCTCGAATTTACTTTTCTTGTGAACTTTAATTTCATTATTTCAATTTCATTAGCCTTATATAATATATAATTATATTAGTCCCCCTCCTTATAGGATCGACACCTCTTATACTACAATCACGACTCATACACTTACAGTATTTGAGGGCTTATAAATTTTAAAGATCAAATGCACGATCAACCATCTACTTATTAAGGCTATTTACTTACATTCCATACTAGCGTATTTATGGTTGTGAGGAAGAAGTGGCTTTTTTCTTCCTAGTTTGCCTTGATGTTTTGCTCTTATTAGTGCTAGGATCAAGTGAGTAGTTATGAACCACTATGGGTGACATTTACCTCACTTAAGTCCTGAGAAGTTAACAATGGATCCTTAGAGCTTGCCTAAAGATTGATAGGGGCAAATTCTTCACTACCACTTTACTTCACATGATTTTTTGGGGTTATAACTTGCTTAGCTTCTTAATCATGGTTTCTTACTAGATGGTTTGTAGCCTAAGAGAAGGGACAAAGCAATATTTAAGTCAAGGGTGGAAGTTGAGGGGGTAGGGGTGGCAATTAGGCCTAGGCCAGAATGGGTTTGACTTGGCTTAGCCTAAAGTTAATGGGCCAGGATCGGGTTGACTATGCTTTAAGACCAATTTTTAAGCACTCTTAGGCCTCAAACGAGGCTCAAGCTAGGGCTTCCCAATCCTTGTCTAGCTCGAGCCCAGACTATTTTGAGCAAAACAGAGTTATTTTGCTTAAAATGACATAATTTTGTACCTTTAATTTAAAAATTAGTCAGGTCAAGTTGGGTTAAACTTGGGCTCAAGCTACCTCTGACCTTGTCTAGCTCGAGCCATCAGACCCAACTTGTCCCATTGCCATCTCTAATTGAGGGTTAGCAAAATCCATGAAAGAGCTAGCTTAGTTATTAGGCCATAGATTCTCGATTATCATTATCGATAAAAATGATAAAATATTTGAAGGTGAGAAAATCAATAAGAAGGCTAGAGGCTAGAAGCAGAAATATGTTTTGTCGAGAGTAGAATCGGGTGCTGGCCCAGTTAAAGAGAATGCAAAGTCTCAAATCTATAACAAATTCTACATTTTATTTCCATAGTGTTAAGAATTCAACTACGAATTGAACATCCCAACCTAGTATTTAATGCATAGAGAAGGAGATATTATATAAAAATCCTAATAAGTAAAACAAAGTAAGTACTTATGTTTTTTGGGTATTGTTATTAAAAATCAAAATTTGTTTTTTTAAGCATCTAATAATAAATCAAGGAATTTTTTATTATTTTCTATTTTCTAAAGAAGATATCATTATAGTATTAAGAAACATTTATCTCAGAAATCATCAAGTAAAGTATGCCAATGGTGTGAATAATGCTCTATTGAATTATAAGTAGAACACAAGATATGAGGGAGAGAATAGTAGATATAATGTCTTAATGAGCTTGTGAATAGTACTATATTATCATAAAATTGAGGAATAAGTAATCACTATTCAAACTAATCTATGAACGTAGGAAAATGTGAGAAAAATGAAAAAAAAGTAAAAGTACTAGTTATAGATAGATAGAGACCTGATAAGAAAAGGAGAGATGGGCATAAACATTATAGATGATTACAAAAGTGACCTTTTATGTGGTCACACAAATGAAACTTTTGGATGGTATAGATATGTTGATGACTAATTCATGATGTCTTTGACAACATTTTCTACATATTCATTGTTGATGATATTCTTTATTGTCATTTCTTATTATTTTGCATTTTCCCTTCTATAATTTTATGATAACTTCAGAAAAATAAAAACTAATAATCCAAGTAGGTGGCCATATATTGATTATTGTGTATCAATTTGAAGAATAAAACACAAAGGTTAGTCGAATTTTTGTAGACATGTTTCCTGCAATAGGTGTAGCATTACTTAGTTATGTGTGGATGGATTTCCTTGACTACAAAACATGTAAATAAATATTAAAAATAGGCATATCGATTATTTTCCACTTATTTTAAGAAAATATTATTAATATAATAAGTTGAAGGACTCAGATATCTATTCATTTCAAGAAATTATGATTAACGAGGAGAAAACATATTTAATATTATCATTTCAACATAGGACATTAATGTTATAATTAGGAGTATTTATCCAACTTAGATAATGATAATAAATTCAAATTTTCTTGAGCCTTATTATGGTAGATGGTAAGTAACATATTTTGTCTAGCATACTTTTAAACTCATCAGTAGTCCCTTAACTAATAAGATTCCTATCACCTAGATTATGTGTAACAGAGTACCCTTTGTTATAATAAAAAATTTGGATAAAGAGACTTCTTTAATTGTAATATCTTAAAACATTATATAATATTTTTTTAGAATACATATATCAAATTTGTATAGAGGATTATATAGATTTATAGCATAGTTAGGAAGTACCACATTGTTGGATTTTATGAATAGTCTAGTATGAAATTTTTTAAAATAAGGTTATAGTTCTTATGGAATTTTAATAAACATTTAATTGTTATATATATTATAGTGTATAAATATTTTTATAGAATGTAATAGCAATTTTTAAGAACATTGTGGTAATTTTTCTAAGTGCATTAAGTTTTTGATTTCAATATATAGCTTAGTGTCTCAGTAGTTATCTTGAATACATTTTAACCTTTTTTTAGGATGTAGTGATTTTTTTTCTATGGATGTAGTGATATTTCAGTATAATACAATGAAAATTTTTAATATAATAAAATGGTACTTTTTGTGGGTACAGTAGTATTTTTTATAACATGCAGCAATATCTTTTGTTGACAATAGTATTATACATATTATAGTGATATTTTTTATGAATATGGTTGTTTTTTTTGTAAAAAACAATGATATTTTTTATATAATGAAATTGTATAATTTACGTGGAGTTATATTATTTGTTTAATTGTTATAGATAGCCAAATGTCTTAGTATTTATGTTGAAATGGTGTTTTTTTTAGGATTCAGTTATATTTTCTGTATATGTAATAATACTTTTTAATAATTTAGTTATATTTTTTGGGGATGTAGCAATATTTTTTGTAGGATGCGATGATATTATTTATAAAGTGCATTAATATTTTTTGTTGGAAATGATATTTTTCTGAATGTAATGATTTTTTTATAAAATGTAATCATATGTGTTGTATTATACAATAATATAGTTTGTGTGGACTTGTAAAATGTGTAGTAATTATAATGGATAAGATAACATCGTATTTCTAGCATGAATATAATGGTATTTTCTAGCATGCATCGATATTTTTCTGTGTATACATTGGTATTTCTGTAAGACGCAATAGTATTTTCTATTAATGATATTTTTATGAATGCAATAGTAATTTTGTAAGATGCAATGATATTCTTTGTAGAGTGTAGTGATATTTTTATACAAAGGTTTTTTTTAAGAATATATTGGCCTTTAATGTAAAATGCAACAATACTTTTTGTAGATTATAATGGTGTCTTTTTGAGAGTATGATGGTTTATTTTTGTTAAATTCAAGTACTACTAAGACAAATCCTATAAAATGCCAAATGACAATTACATTTAGTACTGAAAAAGAGGTCCCAAAAGAAGAAGAAGAAAAAGAAGAGGAAGGTCAAGAGGAGGAGGGTATTATAGACAAAATAATGGAACTCTTAACTGAAATGAAAGCTAGCCAATGCCAATCCAAAGAAGAATTTTCTTCACTTGAATATCATGAGCATAACATAAAATATTATTTGAGCTTATCAATATAGAAGACAAAAGAAAAGACAAAGGTTGGCTTCATGAATAGAGTGACATTCCAAGAACAACTTTTGAAAAAGGAAGTGAAAGAAACCTTTATCAGTAGAGAAGTGGCAGGGGGTAATAGAAGAAGATTAGTCAGAAACCTTTATCAAGGAAGAAAAGAAAAGAAGAATGTAAGAACGAAGTTGAGGAAGAACTAGGGGAGGATCCATAAAAGGAAGCTACTGATGAGGCATTGGTAGTACGCTTAAGTATAGAGGGTAACCACTTTCTCTAAAACAAATTGCTTACAATAATCGAAGATTAATGGTTTTGTTATTCCCTCTTTTATAAAAAATTTTCATTGAAAAGGGCATTAATGAAGTCCATTAGTTTTGTTAATCTAATCAATTATGGCCTTATGATTATCTTGCAACAGGTGGCTTACTTACAAGCCACAAGGCCGTTATATGGAGAAGAGGGTGGAATCAAGCCACTGATTATAAACCCAGGATGGGCGTAACTTGTAGGGTACATTAAGCTACCAAAGTTAAACAAGTGCTATCTGGGAAGCAACACAAGAATAAGGATAGATTTTATTTTATGTTATTTCATTTTCATGTGTCTTAGTTACTTTTGTTATTTTTATTTTTATTTTCATTTATCTTTTTATCCCTTTTCATTTATTTTTTGAAAGGATGCAATCTAATACTAGATAACTCAAAAACCATAAAAATCATCATATTTAGGAAAATACCACTAAACCTTCTCACCTATTATATATACTTATAGCATGTACGTTGGGGACAATATACAACTTTAAATGTGGGGAAGGGATTAATGATTTTTAATGATTTCTTTAAGTTTACTATGTTCATGGTTATTAAATTTTGTAAACTGATATCTTGACTTAATTATAATCTGTCCATCAATAGTTTACTTCATTATAGAATATTGATTTGAATTAGTATACAAAAGGATGATAATTAGAATAAAATTGATTTTATAAGTTGTATTTTTAATAGTAATTGAAATAATCAATTTGAATGAAAATTGAATACTATTTACACATATATAACTATCTTAGTAGTGAGCTTTTAAGCTTAAGAGCGAAAATTTCAAAAATTTTAAGCTCACTTATTTCTTTCGTATGTGTTATCTTCTTAACAAGCTCTATAACTTGCTTTTATTACGCATATTAAGACCATATTTGTTAAAATTAAAAGCAATGAAGTGATACAAGCATTTAGATTCAACAATTTGTTTGAGTCTATTTCTTTGATAGTGCCTTACCTTAATTTCATCTATAGGCATCTTTAGGGATAACCAAGTTGAGCCTAAGCCCTTTCCATTGATTATGCCCAAATATTAACCTTTATCCTTTTTTTGAAGCCTTTTTAATGTTTTTAAACCTAAAGATTATTTATATTACTTTTGTTTGATCGAGAAAAGAAAGCATGTCATGTTTGGAGAACCGGTAGATTTTAAAACTTTTTAGAAATCTTATTTGCAGCGTAAGTAATATATCCAAATATCATGCCAATATATACATGATATGGTATAAGGATAAGAAGAAACATAAATAAGATAGTGATATTACCAACTCCTTCGCTACAACTTTAATTCCTCGCTGTGCTATCTTCTCCTTCTTCTTGTATCCAAAGCCTTTGCTTTTGAATCCTTTTCTTTGTCAATCTGTCCTCTCCTTGTTGATGTATCCTCAACCAATTTGATTTACCTCTTTTTCTTACAGGACAACTTGGTTAACAAAATTCTTTAGTGGGAAAGGAGAAGAAATGTTTAGAGGAGATTTTCTTAGAAGAAATGAACCAAAAATGACACTCTTCTCTTGCAAATTTCAGCTAACTCGTGTATGAAAGGAGAGAGAGAGTCAAAGCATGCAAGAACACCTTCTTACATACTCAATTTAGGTTATGCACGGAATGGTATAAGAGAATAGCATCCAATGCATCACTTCTTACATTAATCAATCATACAGTAGCCAATAAATCAGACTCTTCTCATTTATCTTTTAGATGGCTATATGAAAAGACTATTAACCTAAATATGACCTACCAATTTTGGTTTTGAAAGATGGAAGAAGGAAGATAGTCCATCTAATGCACATCTTTCTTCTTTAATCCAATGAATGCTAATAGGTTATATGCCAACATTAAAAGATAACCATTAAA
>JANSVA010000008.1:42972969-42986737 GCA_025504915.1 Erythroxylum reticulatum | reverse complement strand
TCCTATACATCTTTATGTATATGTATATTACTTACAAAAGAATCTCAGTACCTTATGACTAGATATATAATGCTCATTAAAAACAAATTGTTTTGTTTTATTAATAATAAATATTTTCATTACAAAACTGTAACTGAAGAAGATTATGTTACATGTAAATACACTTGCTTTCCAGGGCATTTTATTTAAATAAGTCTAACAAACTCTTCAACAGCTTCTAGTAGTGTCCAATTTCTAGCTAATTTTAGAAAACTCTAGATCCCTTATATACATCTTGAAGTTTCTCACTTTTTCATTATCTCCATTTTCCTTGGGTCTCCCAATGAGCCATGTTCAAATACTATACAACCTAATATTTTATTTGATCAAGATAAGATCCATTCTTATTGAACTTGACCTATAATTGTTTCTACCTCCATGATATGTAATATTTCCTCAAGTATTCAAAATGTTCGCTTAACTATTCGAATACACTCAAAATACCATCTATGATCATAGTTGCTAATTGATAAAATTTTTGCTTAGATCATTTTAATCTTCAATACTATAATACTGTCAGGGCATGATTAACTCCAACAGATATAACCGAAATTTCTTTATGCCCATAATTTGTTCTCGTAATTTATTTAAGTATCTAATTCCTCAATGAGGTAGTATTATCTCATGTTATTTTTGGTTTTCCCAATTAACTTATTCCCTCAAACAATTTTCTCAATTTATTCAATTTCCTCTAATTTCTCGTTAACTTGTTCTAATGTCTGTTCATTCATACTAATTTCTCCACACAATTTGATGTATTTGAAATCTTAATTTCTTGTCTTGGTAACACATTCATCAGATCTGATTTATATCTCATATACTTAACGTCACCTCAAATTGAAGAATCCAATCACATAGTTGGATACTTTTCATCAACAAAATGCATACACTCTCAGTAGCATATTCTACATCTTATGCTTGAGTCTCCATTAGGATTAGGACTCTAATGTTCACTTTTGGTTGATTATATAAAATTATTTCTGATTTATTCCTTCATTAATCATTCTTAATAATAAACTATCTGGTCTGCTTAATCTAATTCGGTGAAATTCTTCTTCGAAAGAAGATATGTTATTTCTATCATCTATATTATTCATGTAACTTTTATCCATCCACTATTTCCATCACTATTTATCAGACCTTCTTTGTACCTCAAAAAGATCAATTTCTATTGTCTCCTACAAAATCATAACGTTCTGGTTACCAAAACTCGATGACATAGTAGACATCATTATTGTCACACATCCTTAGGTGTCTATAATCAAGGTCATCCCATTCTATCCAAAGATTTATTTCTAACGAATCACCTATTATCTTACAATAGTAATACTTTGACCTCAATTGATCCTAGACAATATTTCTCTCTTTTCCACGATCGGGGTTTCCTCGCATTGACATATACTAATGTCAACTTTACTCCAATTCTCCATAATTTACCTCTTCTAGTGTTACATCATGTCATAATGGCTCAACTACCATATTGGGTGCCTTAACTTTTCTCAATTGATTCATCATCTTTTCTTTATCTCATTTCTATCTCATCTTCCTATTGTCATTTATTTCATCTCCCATATGTATATTCTCAATCAATTCATCATTATGGAGGCATAACTATTATGAAACTCTAGTCTTTATTCCATTGAAATATTCTCATATTGAATCATAAACTCTTATCACGATAATCACACAATCATTCTAAATCCATGTTTAGCCTTTCAAGGTAATAGAAAAAATTTATGTTCTTTCAACTTGGCTTATACACTTTAATCTTATCATTTCTACTTATATCCTTATTTTCCTTACTCAATCCATAATAATATATTCACATCTATATCACATTCAAGGGTTTACCATCACATCTATATCACATTCAAGGGTGTACCATCATAGTACAATATTGATATCATATTCCATTATACAAACACATATACAAATGTAATGAATCATTATTTATCATATTGAACCAGATACTGTTTCTCATTTCTAAATGTCCATAAACCTTCATTTCCTCATATTCTGACAGATCATCATTCTTCTCAGTGCTTCTAACAATTCAAACTCTTAAGGAATGCTCATGCATGTGACTCATATAAATGCGACTTAGACTGGGGATCAGTTGCTACTATCTGCTATGACATGACAAAATGTATGTATCTTGATGTATATTTTGAAAACACCCATGTACGATACTAATTCTGGGCTTTGATACCAAATTTTAGCACCTCACTCTCGCAAGACACATACCTAACATCTTGAGTGATGTCCGAGTGCGAATCCCATAAGGGTGGCATACTAGAACAGTCAAACTATTTTTTTCAAAATATTACACTCAAAAATCAATTATCACATTCGGGTCCATACATTTATTTCATAGCATCAAAATCATAAATATTATAATACTCAAATTCATTATCATTTACAAACATTTCCACTTTAGAAAGGTATTACAAAACAGAATATTCAAATATACATGTTAAAAAAATCGTGGAAGACTCCATTCAGTATAAAAATAAAGAAATACAATGCAGATGTGAACTGATCCTGACCTCTACCTCTTACTTGAATGCAGTGACTATACTCCTGTTTGCTTAATGGGGTAAACTCTTCTGAGCCTGAAAAATATTGCAAATTTTGGGTCAGTTTTGTGAACTCAGTGAGTGACCATCCTTAATAACTCACTCATCATATAGCACATACAATTGAAATATTCATAAAATTCACATCATTTCATTAATAATCATATTGAGCCACGTACACTTGATCAATCATTTCACATTTTTCATTCCACAGCTATCACATTCTGAAGTCACTCAAACTATTATAATCATTCATATAATGCATATGCAGTGCACATGAGACTTATTTTTAATTTGTTACTTTGTTGTGACTGAGTGCTTAAACTGTTCTGTATCCATTGTAGATACCAGGCTCATTGATAACTGTCTTGTATCTATTGGAGATACTGGGCTCATTTTATATAGTGATCCTTTGGCTCTTATACACTTTCTGAGCTTTAATCTATTGTTCACAATCTGAGCTTTACACTCTTTTTCACATTCTGAGCTTTAAGCTCTTTTTTAGTGGCTACTCTGGTCACTACTGCCTTTATGTTTCACACATTTATATAATGGAATGCGTCATATATAATTTGCTCAATCGGTCACATATTTCCATTTTACATACATCATTGGACCTTAGTTCGGCATTCAACATTTAAGTTGGGTATCACTTTTTCAATAACATGCATGTTCACATTTTTCTTTAGAACTAGGTCTAGCATTTAACATTTAAGTTACAAAATCACATATTTTGTCCAATTCACATACAAGGAGCACTTATATTATTATTCATTCATTTATCAAACTCCTCAGACATTCAGTGTCCAAAATCAGAACAATCACATTTCATTTCAATAGCAATTCAAAGCAAAAATTTAAGCATAACAAACAATGAGATCATCTAGGTCGACTCACAGTATGCTCCAGATTAGTAATTGCTTCCATGATTTGGTAATGTTTGAATCCATACATTTATCCCACACATCCAAATTATGCAATATACATATTGCACACACATATTAATAACTTAGCACAATTATAAGTATTCAATAATGCACAATGCACAATGCATGTTCATGACAATCCCCAGTATTGCTTTATTATCCTTGTCATGTAGACATTCATTTATCCAAATTCACATAAGTATCATTTATCCTTATGGTTTATACCTCAATAAAACCATTAGAATCTAATTTCATAACCCAATGAATCATTTTAGATTTTTCTCCAAATACTGACTTTCAGGTTTACTGTTCTTGATCATTTAGACACTGTAAATAAGGAAATTTGAGAACACTTTCTTCTATAAAATTGTTCCCATAATTATTACGTTTATAATGACACCAAGATCATTCAATTTGATTCATTATTTCTTAAGTTATACTCCAAATAATTTTGGACTATTTTTATATTGAGATAGTGCCCTAAATTTAACTTCCAAACCGAAATGAAAATTCTTAGAGACCGAATTAGAATTTGATTTTCTTTGAAACTCTATATCTCTATGTCTCTAGTTTACTCCAAATCAAACAGCATCCCATTTGGAATAGTAAAGAATAAGATATAACTGAAATATCTAAGCATATTCAGTGAAATCATACCAGTTTATACTATTCCAATAGATTCCCTCACTTTCCATCAATCAATATTTTTCAAATCAATTCAAAATGCTGCCAATTTTCCATGTAGAGGTAGAATAATGTGTTATTAACCTATTGTTTCAAGAATTAAGTCATTTGGAGGTCTAGCTAAGAAGTTGTGGTCGAAAGAAGTAAGACTGATCAGTTTGCAAGATTCTCTCGAGTACATAAACTATTTGAGAGCATAGTGTCATAATGTGACAATTAAAACCAATAAACACTCATGGGCATGAGGAAGAAAATTCATGGGTGTGAGGAAAGAAAAGTCGCGGGTGTGAGGGACTCACACCTATGCACACTCAAACAGACCCATCACACGTTTTTCACTCTATATCTCCCAAATGATTTCAAATACCTAAGATATTTTGTGCAGATATATATTGGTGTGTTACAAGTCCAATGGTTTAAGTTTCACGTTATTTAGAGGTTGAAAAAAGGAGATATAGTCAAAATACTGAAGGATGTTGCATCGGCCTCCAACCTCAGAAGTTGCAATCATACATAAGCACGATTGCGAGCTCGCTACCAACTTGCGCAGTCGCGATCGCGACTTTCCAGTCTCACTCCCTCACTTCTAACCTCCATAAATTTCAATCCATAAATCTAAAACTTTCTTGAAGACAATTTTGTCAAAATATTCCTAGATCAATATAGTTTAGTCATGGAAATTTTAGACCACATTTTTACCCTTTTTTTTTCTCTTTTCCTTCTTTTATTCTACACTAACTTCTCTAACTTATCTTCTTTCACTAAATCAGACACTTCAAATTCATTTCTACTCTTTCTAATTAATTTTAATTCAACTCATTCACAACACATTCACAGTACAAATAAATATGCAAGTTTACTCAAAATTCTCAAAATCATCAAAAACCAACTATCAATCATGCATCTTCTTTATGTTCTGCATTTCACCATTCTTGGCATTTCAACTTTTCTGTACATTCTCTATTTTCAGTTAACCATTTAAATTCCATTTAGCTCAACACATTCATAAATAGATCAAAAACCATGATTACAAACAAACATCAAAACAGGACCTCATTCACGTATACCACCATTTTCGGTATTTCTTTACTGTCATTTTTCTGTATTTTCATTTTTCTATTCATTCTCTAATTCTTCTCCAAAATCTATCTTTCTCATATCCAGACATCATCTAACATCTTTTCCTTAACTCTACATTCGTTGTTGTTCATTTCTAAAAGCATCCAAAATTTCACATAAAAACCATGAAAATAGTGCATACACATATACACTTTTCATAATTTTCTACACTCTCCTTACACACGCTTTCAATGATTTTTCTAACTCAAAAATCATTTCAATAACATCTAATAATATATTGATCATCAAATATACAGAACAACAAATACGGCATACCCATAATCTCCTCACTCACTTTTTAGCAAATATGCATATCACTATTTCCTAACCATTTAACAGTGAGCTAATGTGATGCAAGCTTCATCTTATACAGAAATAAATAACCATAACAAGCTTACTTGTTTAAAGCTCTAACATCTTCAAAATCTCCAGAAACCCTAACTCTCATGCACCCATGTTCACCATTGCAGAGGTTAACAAGCTTTGGTTTTTCTTGAGGAAAAATAAAGAAAACCGGAGTTAGGAGTAGGAAAAAGTAAAAGAAAACAAGATTTAACTCTAATGGAGATTTGATGAAAAATTGTGTAAATGAAGAAATGTGAAGAAGAAAGCTACGAAGAAGATAAAGACAAGAATGTTGTACTTGATCTTTCAAAGCTAAGAAAAACGCGACTTTAGACTTGGACACTTGTTCAATTTCTATAGTCTTTAGCTAGTTTTCCAACTAACTGGTTCTTATTGAACTAGTCTCATAACTCCCATCTTTTTATTCCAATTATCTCTAAATTTATAATATCATTAACCCACAATTTCTAAAATCCTCTCCAAATTTTCTTCAATATCATCAAACTCATTTCTATTTTCCATTTATCAATTTACTTACCAAGTGGCATTTTTCCTAGTATAATAATATTCAACAATTTTAGAAAATTTTCCTAGAATTCTCCAAAAAAATTCTAAATCAACAATTTATATTCTCCAATTTGGATTTCAATGAAAATAAACTACAATTCTTAATAATATCACATTAACAAATCAATTATACCCAGAATGTCAATGAATATATCTACAATCATTTTAATGTGTGCAAAAATTCACATTTACATGTGTGTATGATAACATTATGCATAAGAATGAACAATGCATCTTTCTTAATCTTTTATTGATCTCACATGTACCGTATTTGTGGGTTCCAACTCTTAATATAGGGATGGGATGTTACACAGACCATCCACCTTCACCAACTGCGTAGCTTGGTTTTGCTACTCTGAAGTCATTTTATATGAATTACATATTTGTTGTTGTAGATAATAATTTTTTATTATCAATTAAGATAATTTTTACTTTATATTATCATTTAACTTACTGTTTCGATAAATTCAATATAGAAAAAATTCGCTATATTATCACCAGAAAATTGTAGAAATTAAATATTAATCATAAAATTACCAACAAAAATTCAATTTAGAACTTAAATGTATGAACAATAAAAAATAATATCGATTCATTTACCGACATAATTATCATATTTGTCGGTAAATTTAATATTAAATTTAACTACGAAATAAGAACATTTCATCGGTAAATAATTTACAGGCAAAAATACTTACCATTAATACATGTGGCTAAATTTATTGCCAGAACACAACTTATTGTCGCTAAATGTTTTGACAAATTTTCAATATTTGGTTTGTCAATAATGTTTACTGTCAGTATAGTTACCGACGGACTTAAAAATTTTGTCGCTATATTTAGAAAAAAATTGTTCATTGGGAAATTACCGATGAAATATTTCTATTTCTTCTCTAAAGATTATCGATGAGCATTTCTCCGATGACTTATGCGGTAAGTAATTTCCATCGACATATTTACTTGCCAATAAAAAACCTTCACATTTCATCGACAATTTTCATCACTAAACACCCATTTTCTTGTAGTGTACTAAAAACTAGGTTTTCGAGTAAGCTGACACAATTTCACAAGCCTGCATATGTTGTCCATGGCCTTAAGTGTGAGTCATAGGGATCACCACTATGACCGACCTTGCATGGGCATGACTTGAGTGTCACGCCGATGTAACTTGTGTCTTGGCCATGACTCACGACTGTGACATACCTTGCATGGGCATGACTCACGACTGTGGCCTACCTTGCAATGGGCATGACTTGAGTGACACGCACATGTAACTTGTGTCATAGGTGTGAGAGAAGTCTCATACCCGTGACACAACCATGGCCATGACAAATTGATGTTAGCCATGAGCTATGTTCTACACTCTTCATGCTCTTAATTTTACGTATTTTCTTGTCTTCTCTTACTCTAATCCTTCTCATTCTTGCTCAATGAAGACAAATGATTGTTAATCTCTAGAAAACGACTCAAATATAGTGCTTTTGATTTACTTTAGCTCTTTCACTTCCAAATTGTACCTAAAACAAAATATGATCCAAAGTAAATGTTTTAAGCATTTCATATCATTAAATACTATGTGCTATGTAATAAATGCATAATCAATTAAGCACATATCATCCAGGTTGCTTCCAAAGATCTTGTAACTATTCTAATAGGCTAACAATGCATTATTGTTATTTAGACAAGATTGGTTCAATACACCCAAACCTTCCTTGAATAATCATCAATAAAAGTCAACATATACTTGGCAACACCTTTATATGGAACACGAGAGGGACCCCAAAGAACAAAATGAATATAATCCAAAGTACCTTTAGTTTTGTGAACAACTGGAGAATTAAAACTGACTGGTTTTTGCTTCGCAAAGATACAATGCTCACAAAAGTCCATCTTACCAGTACTTTGACCACAAAGTAGGCCTCTCTTGCTTAACAACATTAAACATTTCTCACCCATATATCCCAAACGCATAAGACACAATCTGGTAATGTCACCATCAGTAAAGACTACTGTAGCACCTGTTACTGTAGAACCCTGCAAAACATACAAACTACTAGACCTGCAATCTTTCATCAATACAAGAGCACCTTTAGAAATTTTCAAAACTCCACCTTCAGCTGAGAACTTGCATCCTTGAGAATTGAGAGTGCCCAAAGAGATAAGATTTTTCTTCAAATCAGGAATGTGTCTAACGTCAGTGAGTGTTCTAATGATACCATCATACATTTTGATCCAGACTGTACCTTTACCAATAACTTTACAGGCAGCATTATTACCCATCAAAACAATTCCACCATTCAATAACTCATAAGTGGAAAAACACTCCCTGTCAGGACTCATGTGGTAAGAACAACCCAAATCTAAAATCCACTCCTTATTAGACCTAAATTTATCTTCTTTGGCTATAAAGATAATTCCCTCATTCTCATCTGTTGCTACACTAGCCTCGGTGGTGTTGCTGTTATTCTGCTCAACTTTATTTTTCTCCTTATGTTTCAATTTATAGCAGTTAGCCTTTATATGCCCATTTTTCTTGCAATAATTAGAAATTTTATTTCTATGTCTAGATTTTCACCTACCTTTGGATCTACTTCTTTCAAAATCTCTATTTTCAGATCTACCCCGTACGATTAGTCCCTCTGCCTGACTTCCACTAGTCTCCCTAGTGATGTCCCTATCAATCTACTCTTTTGACTTTAATGCAGACTTAATACTATTATATGAGACTGACTATTTTCCATAAATCATAATATCACGAAAATATTTAAAGGACCGAGGAAGGGAATATATCAACAATATGGCTTGATCTTCATCCTCAATTTTTACATCTACATTCTTCAAATCCAAAATAAGAGAATCAAATTTATCTAGATGTGAAAGAATGGATGTATCTTCTATCATCCTCAACATGTACAACTTTTTTTTCAAATAAAGCCGATTTTCGATCGTCTTCTTCATATACATAGCTTTCAATTTGTCCCACATACCTTTAACTGTGTTTTCACCAGCAACCTCCTGCAAAACCTCATCGAAGAGATTCAATATGATGGCTGATCTAGCCTTTTTATCTAGATCTATAAATATATCTGATGCCATATTTGTTGGCTTTTTCTCCACTCCATCAAGTGCAATCTCACATCCAACTTGTATTAAAATGGCTTGCATCTTGAGCTTCCATATATCGAAATTAACGCTCCGGTCAAACTTTTCAATAGAGGTCTTTGTTAGTGTCATAATGGCTGAAAATTGATATTCTAACTATTTTTCTACAGGTGGGCCCCATAGGCAAAGTCGAGATGTGGACCCACAAGCAAAACTGAAGTCCATTTGCAAAATCGATGCAGTGGGCCCCACAATATAAACCTGAGACAATGGGTCCTGCAAGATAAAATTGAGACAGTGGGCCCCGTTAAGACTCACAACAAAAAATCTAAGTTACTTTCTGATGTGGAGGGTCTAACTTAGTGGCAACCACAGAGGATATGGTAAATTAGACTAACAGGAGAAGCTTTGATACCAGTTTGTTAAGACAAAATGCCCTGGATCGGATACCAGTTAAATTTAATAGCCCAAAAAATAGTAACAAAAATAAAGATAAACAAAATAGATGGGACAGAACACAAAGATTTACGTGGTTCGGTCAATATGACCTACATCCACGGCCGGAGGGTGAGCAATTTTACTAATATATGGAGAATTTATACAAGTACAAAGGTTGAAATAAAAAACTTTCAAAACTCATAAGTATACAGAAGAGAGGATGAGAGGATAGGAAGATTTGTAGGAAGGAAATGTTGCGTTCCTCTATAAGCCTGCAACCATCTTTGATATTTATAGCTGAAGTCTCTACAATCTGTGCGCAATCGTCACTCACCAAATCCACATTTGAAGATCTTGAAGATTTTAGCCTAACATGGCTAAAAATACAACGTCTAAAGGTGCATCCTTTTTCTGAATTACAACATGCAGCCAATAGCCACCCATTCTTGACTCTTGAGGGGTCAAGGCATGCATGCAACAAATAGTAAATAAAATTTAAAAGTTTAAGGTACGTAGAACCAAGTGCATTAATGATACTTATGAAATTTTCAAGGCTATTTCTATAAATCAATTAAAGACATGAAATAAAACAAATTTCCATTTAATGATAAAAGTCACAACTAAATAGTAATTACAAACAATCAAGCTATATGGAACCATATACATAGTTTATACTTACAGATTTTTAGGGTATGTTGTAAAAATCTCCAGAGGCCTTCATTTCACAACTAAACAGTAATTACAAATAATCAAGCTATATGGGACCATATACATAGTTTATAGTTACAGATTTTTAAGTTATGTTGTAGAAATCTCCAGATGCCTTCATTTTCTTTTCTTATATGTTTTGTATACCTACTTATCTTTGTTTATCCCTGTAAATCCTATACAACCTCTTATAAATTCTTAATATACCACTATTTCTTCTTCTTAACAGGAGGTCAAATTTGCATTAATAAAATGATATGACAATGTAGACCTATACCTACTATTGTAGACAAAGTTCCGATACTACGTTCACTTTTTCTAGAAAATGAAAAGTATGTACAAACTTCAAATATTGCAATTACAACCAAGTGTAGGTTAATATTCTCGATTTTAATATTGTATTTCATATTAAATTCCTAAGATTTAATTTATCTTTTATTAATGCACCATAATGAATATTGGATTACAATTTAAAGTTTTATTTTGCTAAAAAATAAGATAATGCAAATTTATCCCATAAGACAAATTAGACAATGTTTTTGTTTAATTTCAAACAATATCAATATATTATAATAATAATACATATGCCATAGATAATGAACCTTCCTTAAAGGCTTCATTATTTGGGTTTTGTTTGGGCAGTACCAGTATTATCAATGCAGAAATTAACGTCACTTGGTGAATATATTAAATACAGTAGCCAATGTTAATAATATGGATCAAACATGATTAAACCTCCAATATTAGCTCAAGTGATCTCTCTATATAATGACACACCTTGGCCATTAGGAAGAATATAATATATGGATAATGCTTGAGTTACTATATTCTCCAAAGTTAAGCACATTTCCATAAGAATAGTGCTACAAATATAATGGTATATATCATTCTTCATATGCGAGACAGTGGACCTAGAAAAATATAGTAGCAAAAGAAGATGGATCCATAGGTATATATTCCTTTTCCTTTATCAGCATCTTAATAGTTCCCTATTCCTTAAGTGAAATACTTATTAATTCTCTATTCCAGAGAGGATATGGTGGGTAAATAGAAATATTAAGTGAAGGAATGAAATTTCATATAATTGTCGTTTTGATCAAAAACACCACTAATCAAAATTCATTTAATCCCTCAACATAATATTTGCCTTTATGTCAAAAAGCTAGCTTCCAAATAAATTTCTTTATACATAATAACATCTTAATCTATATATAAAATTCATAAGATACCATGGATAGAAAAAAATGTTAACGAAAGGAGAAAGGAATTTTGACAGGTAAATTTGCACTTCCAAACTGTTAAAGTTCCCTACTTTGTCGTCTCATTATTTTTCTGATTGTTTTTCACACTTCAGAAATTATGAGTTTTTGTGTGAAAAATGGGTGGAAAGGATCATGAAAAAGACACAAATAACTATATAAGTTAAGTCCTATACATTATACACTATGGCTGGACATAATTTTAGAGTAATAGTCAAAAAAAGTTTTGGAGGGCCTTAATAAATTTTTGCCCTACTTCGCTATGTGAGTTATGATATGCAATTATATAATACTTTCTAATGAGAGAAGAATTAAATGCTCACCATTTATATTAAGATATGTCATTCTTTCTATTTAGGAGAGTATATCTTCCTTATTTATAATGAGTGATGGTTTTTTTAAACTTAAGTGTAATATTGAAGAAATAGAGTACTAGTTCAGTTTGTATTAAGGTAGCATATAATTTTTACTTAGAGATAGTATTCCCATTTTGAGGAACATGCATAGTGGTGGTATTAAATTTACTTTGTTATAGTTTGTATTGAGACATAGTATTCTTTTCATTTAGTCAATAAATTCCTATTTAAAAATGTACATCTTTCTTATTTGTAATGAATAATGACAATTTTTTCTACTTAGACTTGGTATTGAATTGTGTTAAAATAGGGTACGGTTTGTACTCAAAGTTGGTATTCTTATTTCTACTGGTGTTATTACTTATTTCAAATGGGTGGTAGTAACTTTCGAAGTGTAGTTTGTATTGAGTCCTAGTATTTTTTGCATTTAGTCAATATTTTCTCATTTAAAAGTATATATCTCGCTTATTTATAAAAAGTGATGATATTTTTTAATATAGACATAATATTGCACAAAAGACTATTATTATAGTTTGCATTAATGGAGGAATGACTTGTAATTAAAAGAGGTGTTTCAATTATAAAGTGTACGTAGTACTTATTTTTATAATTGTTGATATTTTTTGTACAATCCATAGGTATTACATATATTCACTATTGTTATGGTTCCTACTGAGTTGTGTAATTGTTAGTACTTAGTCATGCTATTGCCTAATAAAAGTAAAGATGTTACTTATTTGAAATGAACATTCAATGATATCTTTTCTGTTTGTCTATAAAGTGTGATTCTTTCTTATTCTTCTTTTAAAGCTATACTTCACTCTTTCTAGAAATTAATAAACAAATACATTATAAATAGATAAATAAAATAAATTATTTTGATTACAAGTTATAGAAATAAAGTCGTAATTTTCACCATAAAACATAAAATGACACGAACGTCTTTAATAGAGATAAAAGGAAGAAGAACAATTATGTTTACATGAATGTATTTTATAAATATGGAGGAAAAAAATAAAATAGAGAAAGAAGATGAAGTTATTGCAGATTATTGATTATATATGATACTAGAACAAGCAGTATATACTTCAAAGGAAAATTATTGTTGCCTGCATCCCTGGTAATCAGCCATTTTAGGCTTGTTGCTGCCGTACGTTGGCCTTCACATGATGTTTACCTCGTGCAGGTGTCAGGTTGTTCTGATTCAGCGGCCACAACTGAGAATTGAGTTGCTGCTGGATAAAACATTTCGGGAGTAATTATCAGTGGCAGGGGCTGACAAGTTGTTTCGATGAGATACTTCTCGGCCAAGGTGATAGAAACCAGAGCCAAGGTCTGCAGTATTAAAAAGAGGTATCTCAGGCAACTTAGCGTCTCCATCCAAGTATCGAACCACTTGTCTCATGTTAGGTCTTGTTGCTGGCACAGGATGACAACAAAGTAAGCCTAACGTCAAAACCATCTTCATTTCTTCTATCTCAAAATTCCCTTCAAGTCTGGGATCACTTGTAAGAAGAATGAGCCCCCTTTTCCAGTGATCAAGCACCCAGTCAACTAGAATCAAATCCTCAGCCGATCTTGATGATTCTATAGGCTTCCTTCCACAAGCTATTTCAAGTAAGAACGTGCCAAAAGCAAAAACATCACTG
>JANSVA010000008.1:42937156-42964435 GCA_025504915.1 Erythroxylum reticulatum | reverse complement strand
AAAGTGAATGAGAAATTGTAAATTGTGAGAGCAAATAATGCTACAATCGAAATAACGAGTAATTGAGTGATAAAATGCGAATATAGATATAGTGTGAAAATTGAGAAGATAATCGGGATTGTCATGAACATGCATTGTACATATTCCGTATACACACTTGTGCATAAATGCATAGTTATAATTGTGCAATTATTAATGTGTGTGCATCGTGTGTTTGGCATAATGATGTGTAAGATAAACGTCTGGATTTAAATGTTTCCAGATCATTGAAGCTAATGCTAATTTGGAGCATGCTGTAAGTAGACCTAGATGGTCTCATTCCACTATTTGCTTTGTTTGACTTTCAATATTGGTTGATTTTTTAATGAATATATGAAAGTGTTTGACTATGTCAGTTTCTGGACAGGAGGTCCGATGAATGTGTTGTATCAAAGAAATATTGAAGTGCTCATTGTATGTGAATGAGATGAAATAAGTGTACATAATATGATTTCTAAATGCCGGACCATGGTCAAATGACAAGTGTGTTTTTGAATGTGCATTTGCATATGAATGAAAGTGTGATTCTCAACTTTAATGTTGAATGTCGGACTAAGGTCCGATGATATGTGAATGGGAGTGAATGCGAATATGCAAATGTAATTGATGCATTCCGTGTCATGGATGCATAAAATATAATGGATGTTGTGACTAGAGTAGCCACCTAGAGCCTAAAGCTCAACGAGCGAAAATGAGCCTTGATCTCAAAAGTGATTCAGAGCCTCAGGCTCAACGAATAATGAGCTCTATATAGGACAGTTATCAATGATCCCTTTAAGGGACAGTTTAGGCACTCGGTTACAACAAAATAATAAATGGAAAGTGGGTCTCATGTGCACTGTATATGCATAATATGAATGATTAAATTGCATTGATGTGAATGTGAATTATGTGTTATGTGACTGGGTGAGCCATCAATGATGGTCACTCACTAAGTTCGCAAAACTCACCTAAAATTTGCAAATATTTTTCAGGCTTAGAAGAGTACCCTATCAGACAAACGGGAGTTTACCTACTGCATTCATGTATGAGGCAGAGGTCGGGATCAGTTCGTGTCTGCATCTTTATTTTCATTAATTTTTTGTATGAAATGATGTATTTTGAGATTTCTGCATTATGTTTATTGATTAAACTTATTTTGTAATAAATTTTCCAAAATGGAAAAAAAGTTGTAAATGAAACTGACTTTTGAGTGCAATTATCATATATATGTGATTGAAAAATTTTATGATTGAAACGGGTCGGAATTGATTATTCATTTTTCACAAAAGTGTGCATTGTTTCAAAAAGAAAAAAAGACTTTGCAAATGAGGCTTGACTGATTGAGTGTTTTAGTATTCCACCCTCGCGGGGCACAGATTTGGATATTACCTATCAATGTTGGGTTTGGGTTTTATGAGAGTGGGGCGCTACAGACGTTGTCAATGGAAGGGGCAAGTATTGCTCCTTTGTGTCACCTCTAAATTCCTTCAACAAGGAAATGTGAAAAACAAGATGTATACAGACAGTAGTTGGTAATTCAAGTTTGTATGCTACAGGATTGAACTTGGGAATAATTGGGAAAGGTCCAAAAAATTGCATTCCAAGTTTCTTATTCTTCCTCAAGGCTAGGGAATGTTGTTGATATGGTTAAATTTTAACCATAACATAGTCACCTACCTCAAATTCCCATTGTCTACGCTTATAGTTAGCATGTTGTTTCATATACTGTTAGGCTTTAAGCAAGTTGTGTTTTAATTGATCAAGCAGTGTATCCCTCTCTTATAATAGTTCTTGTAAGGCAGGAGGATCATGACTATGAAGCTCATACCTAATAAGTTTAGGAGGATCACGCCCAAAAAGAGCCTTGAAGGGAGTAATGAGAATGCTATGGTGATAGGAAGTATTGTAACAGTATTGTGCCCATGGTAGCATCCATAACTAGCTTTTAGGATTGTGGAAACAAAAGCATCTCAAGTACATCTCCAATGTTTTGTTAAGTACCTCACTTTGTCCATCCGTTTGAGGATGGTAAGAGGAACTCATGTCTAAGGAAGTGCCCTATAATTTGAAAAGCTGTTACCAAAAGTGACTAATGAAAACTTTATCATGATTAGAAACAATGGATTTGGGAAAACCATGAAGTTTGACGATCTGATTAATAAAAGCTTTAGCCACCTGTTTACTGGAGTAATCGGTCTTGAGAGGAATGAAGTGTGCAAACTTGGACAAACGATCAATAGCAACCATGATTACCATGTAAGAATTCGTTGAAGGTAAGGATATTATGACATCCATACAAATTTCCTCCCAAATTTGGTCTAGAACAGGCAATGGTTGGAGAAGACCTACAAGAAGTTTATTCTCAGCCTTTGCTTATTGATAAATGACACAATTGAGAACAAACTTCTTGATCTGTTGTTGCATATTAGGCTAGTAAAAATGTGAATAAATCTGCTCGATGGTCTTAGTAATTCTAGAATGGCCCCCAATGGAGGAACTATGAATTCTTGCAAAATTTGCTGTACTGAAAGACTATCTTTGGGGATGACAATTTGGTTTTTCTAGTGCTGAATTCCATTTTTAACAGAATAGTGGGCATCTGGTGGTTGATTTGAATCGCAGCTTGTTAGGAGGTGTTGCAACTCATAATCATCATTCACAGCTTTCTTAAGTTGCTGTAGCCATTCAACTCTGGGTTCGAACTATGCAGTAGAAAAACTTCTAGAAAGATCATTAGTAGGAATATTTTCATCTCCAGGTTTATATTGAATTTCAAATTCATAACCAATGAATTTATGCAGCCATTTTTATTGCTCCAGCGTGTGCAAGCATTAATGACTTAAGGCTCTTTTGGCCTATCTTAATAATGAACTTCTTGCCTAGCAGATAGTGTCTGAATTTTGCTAATCCTTCGGTGATTGCAAATAGCTCCTTGGTATAAGCTGATTGCCTTTGCATACAAAGGGATAATTTCTTAGAAAAATAAGTTATTGGGTGGCTAACTTGGCTAAGCATTGCACCAACACCAATACCTGAGGCATCAGTTTCTAGAGTGAAGGGTTGCTGGAAATTGGGAAGTGCTAACACCAGAGCTATAGTTATAGCCCATTTGAGACTTGTAAAAGCTTCTGTTGCTATAGAACTTCAAGTGAAGGAGTCAGTTTTGAGTAGGTCAATCAAAGGTGCTACCAAGATGGCATACCTCTTAATAAATCTGTGATAATAACCCGATAGGTCGAGGAAGCCCCACAACTGTTTAACATTTTTAGGAATTGGCCAATTGATGATAGCATTGATCTTGCCTTTCTCTGAGTGGACCCCAGCCCCTATGAGTACGTGACCTAAATATTCAATCTCGGTGGTGCCAAAGGAACACTTAGATAGTTTGGAAAAAAGTGATTGCTTCTTTAAGACTTGTAAGACAGCTTCAAGGTGGTGCAGTTGAGTATGCCAAGAAGGGCTATAAACCAGTATGTCATCGAAAAAACAAGCACAAATTTTTGTAAGAATCGGTTAAAGACATCATTTATTAAGGCTTGAAAAGTGACAGGGGCATTGGTTAATCCAAAAGACATAGCCTGCCACTCGTAATGCCCATGATGTGTTCGAATTGTTGTCTTATGTTTGTCCTCAGGATTAAGCAGAATTTGGTGGTAACCGGACCGAAGATCTAGCTTACAAAAATATGTAACCCTAAATAGCCCATCCAATAGCTCATCCACTGTAGGAATTGGAAAAGAATCCTCGATGGTAATAGCATTCAATGCTCGATAGTCAGTGCAAAATCTCCATGTACCATCCTTTTTCTTAACCAACAAAATAGGAGACGAAAAGGGGCTACGACTAGGTCGTATGATACCATTATCCATCATTTGTTGTACCATAATTTTGATATGATCTTTCTGATAATGTGGATACCGATATGACTTTACCTTAACAAGCCGTGAACCTTCAATCAGTGGAATGGAGTGATCATAGATTTGTGATGGAGGCAACTCTGTAGGAGTTTGAAAAACTTCCTGATAAGTATTCAATAATAAATCCAACTCAGGTTTCAATTCTTGAGGAAAATACAGAATTGAAGAGATGGACTTGTCCACAATAACAATGTGCATGGTGTAGGCTTCGGCTATCGCATCAATGTGGTGCATTCTTCTGATATGGTGACATTGGGCCTCTGCTAGAAGAAAAATCGAATCACCTTGGAGAGTAATGAATCGGTCTTGATGAAAAACTTGATTTGAAGGGATTGGTAATCAGCCAAATGAATCCCTGATGTGGCTAACCAAATAGCACCAAGAATTAAATCAATACCTGAAATAGGTAATAAATACATAGGGAGGTGGATAGTATGGCCTTGAACATTTACAGCGAGGTTTCGAATGTAGCCTTAAGCTTCTATATGATGACCATTACCCACAAGCACTTTGAATAGAGGAGCTGTTTCAATCGAAAATTTGAGGAACTTAGCAATGTGTGGCTGTAAAAAATTATTTGAGCTCCCACCATCAACAAGAACTTGGATTTGAGTACCTTGAACTTGTGCTTTGAAAAGTATAGTACATAAACTATGGAGTCCTTTTCGAGCATGCATGGATAAATGATGATCAACAGGTGGGGGTGACGCTTGTGGTTCAGGGAGGGAATTGTTGTCCACATTGTCAGGACCAATTAACGGCAAATCAAATTCAGTAAAATCGTCCTCATATTGTAGTAACATAAGGTCCATATTGGGACACTTATGGTTGAAAGAAAACTCTAATCGCACTAATAACAAAGACCTTTGTCCCTCTGTATCTAAAGTTCTACTAGTGAGAATCTTTTTATCTAGGGTTTGGAATTAGTAAAAGGAGGTTTAAGGGTAGGGGTTGGTATTAAGGGTGGAAGAGGTTGTTTTAGCAAGGTTTTAGGTGCAGTGTTAGTGTTTATAGGTAATGGTGGAGAACGAAAATTGGGTTAAGATTGGTAGGTGTTTGGGGAAAAGACAGGCTGAAAAACAGTAGTGTATTTTTCTTCATATAATTTGGTAAGAGTAACAGTGCACAAAGGGGTGGGGGCACTGAGAAACCACATCACATCTAAGATCAGTTTTGACGCCACTGATAAAACAATCTAACAAAACCTCAGGGTGTTTAAGGTGGACTCGATTAGCTAAGGATGTGAATTCCAAATAATAATCATTAATAGAACCAGTTTGATATAGTTTAAACAAGGAGGCCCGAGGACAATCAAATAAGGAAGGGACAAATTCAATTTCTACTGCTCTTTTCAAGTCATGCCATGTTCGAAATGGTTGATTCCTTTACATCATCTAGAACTAAGGAACCACTCCCTTGTCTATATGCATAGCAGCTACCGCAATTCTTTCCAGATTAGGAGTATTATAGTAATCAAAAAATTGGTCAGCATTAAAAGTCCACTCAAGAGCATTACTACCATCAAAACAAGGAGAATCAAAATTCCATTTCCTGAGATGAGAAGGGTGACGAGGGTTTTGCTATGGATTCAAGGTTGAGCCCGGGCCATGGGTAGGAGAACGTTACTGATTTTATATGAAGGATTTTAGGGCCAAACGAAATGTCTTAATCAGAATTTTCGTTTCCTAAGCCATTTGAATTGTGAATGTGAGTTGTTCCGTTGTTTTGTTTTCAATAAGCTTATATAATTTCTTGATCTCTGTATTCATCTCCTTCAAGCATGTGTTCTCAACCATGGTCAATGAAAGTACCAATATAACAACACAGCTAAATGAAATACGTGGTTACAGAAAATCAATCCTTCTCTCGGTATTGTGCAATAAGAAAAGTTAAATCCAAAGTCTCCAACATAACAATACTTTACGTAAGCTATAATAGGAATGTATAATCAATAGATGGAATTCCGCTCAAGCTCCACTGTCAAGCTTCAATGACCTGAACCAAAAAAGAATGTATCAGAAGGAAAGGAAGGGAAGGGAAGAGTGAGGAAACTCAGAGAGGAGAGAGAAGATGCAGGGGAAGGTTCTTACCACTCTCAGAATACCCCACAAAGTCCTTCCATCGAGGATTTGATACTTTCACTTTATTGCTCCTTCTGACTCCCTGGATTTTAGGATTTGGTGCCATATGTCCCTTGTGTGTAACTAACTCTCCAATTGTCCTGTTGTCTAGCTGGTTTCCTGTCTCTAATTCAACATCCTGATTGGTATCCACCGTGGCCTTTGTGTTGCTACTTGTTACACATGATCGTGACCTGCTAGTGAAACTCACGATTGTGCAAATGCACAATTGCAACATTCAACTATTTTTCTAGAGGAGCTTATTCTGAACATCCTTCAATATTTTTACTATAACTTCTTCACTTGATGTCCAAATATTATGGGACCTAAACCATTAAACTTGTAACACACTAATATACATCTCCATAAAAACTCATAGCCATCTAAAATCGTTTGGGCGAGATTGAGTGAAAAACGTGAGACAAGTCTGATTTGGTGTGCACGACCGTGCGCTGAAATCTCACCGCAATGATTTAATTTCATTGGTGTCCATGGGCATGAGTTTTTTGTTGCACTCCCATGACTCTTGCACAGACATGAGTTGTGTAGCAGGACCGTTACTTAATTTATTTATTTAATGTTATTAATGAATTTTAGGATGAAAATGTTAAGGTGTACTAGAATATGATAACTGGTATGGTTTCACTGAACATGCATTGGTATTTTGATTATATCTTGATCTGTAGATTTCCACATTTGATGATTTATGCTTTCAACTGAACTAGAGACATGGAAATACAAATTTTCTGAAGAAATAAAATTTTAATTCAGTATCTATGACTTTAAATATCTGGATGTAATTTAAGTATAGTGTATTGTTTCATAATGAGAACAGTCTAAAAATGTTTGAGGTCTAACATTCAAAATACTGATCCAAATTGAATGATTTTGGTGTCATTAGAAACTTAAGACATTTTAGAGCAATTTTATAGAAGGAAGTATGGCCTAATTGTGCCTTTTACCTTATCATAATGAATATGCAAATTTGACCAGAAAGTATATTGTTAGAAAAGTCTGAAATGATCAATTGAGTTATGAAATTAACTTTACACTGTTTTATTGTGGTCCAAACCCTAATTACTTATTATATTTATGAGGATTTTGATATATTAATGATATGGTGATAAGATTTCGATAAGATACCCAAGATTGTCATTGAATATACATTGTGCATTTTTGATATACATAGATGTGCATAAAGGCATGCTTATACATTTGTGCCAAAGTGTGATATTTGTAAATGTGTGTTGTATGATATAGAGGAGCATATTGGACGTTAGTCAGACATTACCAGACCACCCAGGCAATAGCATATTGGAGCGTACTGTGAATCAACCTAGATGATTTTCTTAGGATTGATTGAATTTGTTTGACTTCCAATTATTAACTGTTTATGATTAGTTTATAAATTCCAGACTTAAAGTTTGAGGAGTTAATATTTGAGAATGTATTGGAAGTGTTCTAATTACTGTGAAATTCTAAATGATATTTGTATTTTGAATAAAATTTGAATGCCAAAATTAGGTCCGCTGATTATGACATTCTGATTGTAGAACATATGTGACTGTTATGCATGGCATATTCTGTATTTGATGCATTTCTTAAAATGCATGCTCAAATAATGGCATTGTGATTGGAGTAGCTAATATATATGCATTTCCACGTAGAGCTTTGTGTTGTGATTTCTATTCTTACTAAGCTTAATGGGCTAGTTTCTGTATATGTGTGTGAAAGGCACTCGGACACAATAATAATAACGAATCTGGAGTCTAATGTGCCTTTGTATTTGTAAATATCTGTTCTGATTCGTAATGATTGCATGAGATGCCATGTTCTGAATGAATATTTGTGAAATATGTGATTTGTGTATATGACCTGGTTCGCTCATTGAGTTCATAAAACTTATAAAAAATTACAACGTGGCTTTCAGATATGAGATAGGAGACCCAGTTCTTAATCTGGATTAGAGGAACATTTTGGACTAATATGGCTTAAACGCCTGTCAGGTGACATCAAAAGAGTTGTAATCTGTATTTTGTAGTTTCTTGTCTAGAACTTGTATAAGGATTATAAAATACAGTGTAAACTCTTGTCAACGAATGCAAAGAATGTTTTAAAAATTGCTTATTTTAATTATGCTAGATGATGCCATGTGTAAGTTTAGATATGTTTTTGCTCTAACATACCATTATCATAGGATATGTACTCGAATGTCCTTTGGATGTTTGGGTATATACTTTATGGTAGTGGGATGTTTCATTTTTTGTATCAAAGCATGGTTTGGCATCTATAGGGACATATAAGAGTATAGAGATGATAAATAGTGAGAGATTCAAATAGTGATAAAAAATTTTGTTTATTATAGGTCACATATCATAGGAGATTAAGTTGGAGAGTCAGCTAACATGAAGTCTGTAGGAGCTAACATAGAGTCTCTTGTACCTAAGTTTGCTCAGATGCCTAAAAGAATTCTTAAAAGGCAGAAAGAAAATATGATAAACTGAGAAATAAACTTTTACAGAAATACCGACCCTACTGAGGCTGAAGGGTGGTTAGAGATAACAGAAAGAGTGTTTGATCAGATGGACTGTGAGGCAGATGAGAAATTTGATTATGTGGTCTCACTACTATAAAGTCCAGCATACCAGTGGTGGAAGACTGTTCCAGACAGTACCACTAGACCTTGTAGTCTGACTTAGGAAGATTTTTTGAGGGTGTTCTGGGAGAATTATGTGCCTCAGATTTATATGGATAGGAAGATGAAAGAATTATTAGGTCTGAAGCAAGGTAGGCTCACAGTGGCAGAATATGAGATAAGATTCAATGAGCTAATGGTGTATGCAACTGCATTGATCCCAGCTGAGGTAGACAAATGTAGATGGTTTGAGGACAGTTTAAACATGGAGATCAAAATGAGGCTAGCCATTTTGAATTTGGGCAGTTTTACAGAACTTCGAACGACCTCGATTAAAATTTAACAGTTTTTGAAGGATGGTCAAGGAGAGTATAGATAGGAGGTCAGAGGCAAGAGCTAGGATGAATCTCAGGCTAATTATGGAAGAAGTTTTAGAGAGCGTCAGAATAGACCATCTTGATTCCAGGCTAGATTCAGATAATCTAGGTCCCAATCAAGAGGTGCATTTGTACAAACTGGTAGAGGTAGAGGACAAGTTCCCTCCAGTCAGTCTCAACAGCTATCTGAGTGTAAGCACTATAGTAAAAAGCATGGTGGTGAATGTTGGAGGTTGACGAGAGCTTTTCTTCATCGTGGTTCTATAGACCATATGTTTAGAGATTGTCCTGAGATATTAGGACCACAGTCTGGAGTCAGAGGAGGAACAATGACTGAGACAATAATTCTACAAAGTAGAGCTGTCAAGTCTACAAAGAGAGGAAAAGGAAGAGGCATAACTCAGTCAGCAGGGCCCAGTATCCAAACTGAGGTGCGGAGTAATCATTCGTAATCTCATGCCAGGGTCTATGCCATCATCGGGCAAGAAACGCATAACTCCCCAGATGTGGTAGCAAGTGTGTTGAATGTTTTTCGTTATGAAGCATATGAATTGGTAGAACCAAGATCTACACGTTCATTCATCACACCTCATCTGGCATTTAGATTGCATTGAGAGAGAGAGATATTGAAATGTGGGTTAGAGGTGAGCACCCTAGTGGGTAGCACAATAGTGATTGGTGAGGTCTGTAAAAGGTACATAGTTCGGATTGATCAGACAAAGTTAGAAGCTAATTTGATTGTACTATAGTTAAAGGAAATATATGTTATTCTAGGTATGGATTGGCTCACTGTACATCGGGCTATGATGAATTTTTGTATGAAGGAAGTAGTTCTAGAATCCCCTAATCAGTCGAAAGTGGTGTTTTGAGAAGTTAGACAGGTTGTGCCAACCTGAATAATTCCATTTATGAGTGTGTTGAAACTGATTCAAAGTGGATGTGAGGCTTATCTGGCCCACATAGTTGATACTTGGAATGAACAAGCCATTTAGGATATTCCAATTGTTAGGGATTTCTTAGATGTACTTCTTGCAGAACTACCAGGTTTACCCCCAGAAAGGGAGATGGAGGTTACTATAGACCTTGCTCTAGGTATCACTCCTATATCAATTCCACTATATAGGATGGCACCTGTCAAACTAAAGGAATTGAAAACCCAGTTACAAGAGTTATTAGATAAGGGTTTCATTAGGCCTAGTGTGTCACCTTGGGGAGCTCCGGTATTGTTTGTAAAGAAGGATAAAACTCTGAGATTATTTATTGATTATCGAAAGTTGAATCAGATAACATTTAAGAATAAATACTCATTGTCAAGGATTGATGATTTGTTAGAGTAATTACAGGGAGCTCAATTATTCACAAAGTTAGACTTGAGATCAGGATATTATCAGTTGAAAATAGCTAAGGCTGATGTATCGAAAAGTGCATTTAGAACAAGATATGGGCACTTTGAGTTTTTGCTTATGCCATTTGGATAGACTAATGCCCCATTAGCTTTTATGGCCTTGATGAATAAGGTATTTCAACCTTATTTAGATCATTTTGTGATTGTGTTTATTGATGACATTTTGGTGTACTTGAAGAGTAGAGAAGATCATTTTGCACATATGAGATTGGTTTTACAGATAATGAGGGAGAAATAGTTATATGTCAAGTTTAGTAAGTGTGAATTTTTCCTTAATCAAGTAGTATTCTTGGGTAACATAGTGTCTGGATAGAGCATTCAAGTAGACCCAAAGAAGATAAAAGTAGTGATGAAGTGGGAGGCTCAGAGGAATGTGTCTGAGATCCAAAGTTTCCTTAGATTAGTTAGTTATTACAGAAGGTTTGTCGAGGGGTTTTCATTGATCTTAATCCCTTTGACAAAAATTCTGATAAAGAATGTGCCTTTCAGATGAAATGATGACTGTTAGAGGAGTTTTGAGGATCTAAAGCATCGGCTAACTATAATACCGGTGTTAGTTATTCCACCTGGCTCTAGAGGTTATATTGTGTATAGTGATGCGTCACACCAAGGTTTAGGATGTGTACTAATGCAGCATAGGAAAGTTATAGCACATGCATCGAGACAGTTGAGGTCTCACTAGTTTAATTATCCAGTATATGATTTAGAACTTGTTTCAGTAGTATTTTCCTTGAATATTTGGAGACACTGCCTATATGGAGAAACCTTTTAGGTATTCACTAATCATAAGAGTTTGAAGTATCTGTTAAGCTAGAAAGAGTTTAATATGAGACAGAGCAGATGGATAGAATTGTTAAAAGATTATAATTTTACAATTGAATATCATCTTAGAAAGGCTAATGTGGTAGCTGATGCATTAAGTTGGAAGTCCACAAGTCACACTGCTTAAGTATAGTTATCGAGGTTACCTAACCTAGTTCATTTGAGAGCAATGAATGTTGAATTGAATATGGGCAGAATGAAACATTGATAGCTACATTGAAGTTGAGACTGGTATTGCTTGACAGAATCAAAGAGGCTCAGAAGAAATATCCAAAAATGGAGAAGTTAATTAAGATGTTGAAAGTGAAGGTAGATTCTGAACTTGAAGTTAGAGATGATACATTGTGGCTTAGACAAAGATTATGTGTGCCTAATATTGATGATTTGAGGAAAGAAATTTTGGAGGAAGCACATTTAGTTGGTTGCGCTATGCATCCTGGTACCACCAAGATGTATAACAAGCTGAAACAACATTTCTAGTGGCCTGGTATAAAGAAGCAAGTAGCAGAATTCATTTCTAAGTGTATAACTTGCTAGCAGGTTAAGGCTGAGCATTAGGGTTAAGTTGGAAAATTACATTTATTACCTATTTCGGAGTGGAAATGGGAACGAATCATTATGGAATTTATTATAGTTTTGCCGAGGACTTTGAGGCAACATGATGCCATTTGTGTCATTATTGATAGACTAACCAAGTTGGCTCATTTCTTGTCAGTGAGAGAAACTTACTCACTAGATTAGTTAGCTCGGTGATATGTGAATGAAGTTGTGAGACTACATGGGGTCCCAGTGTCTATTGTATCAGACAGGGATCCTAGATTTACCTCGAGATTTTAGAGTAGCTTACAGGCAGCTTTGGGTATAAAACAGAATATTAATACTGCATTTCATCCTCAGACAGATGGTCAGAGTAGCTTACAGGTAGCTTTAGGTATAAAACTGAATTTTAGTACTACATTTCATCCTCAGACAGATGGTCAGAGTGAGAGGACGTTCAACATCATTGTGGATATGCTCAGAGCTTGTGTTCTAGAGTTTCAAGGATCATGGGATCAGTATGTAACCTTGATTGAATTTTCTTATAATAATCAGTATCACAGTAGTATCGGTATGTCTCCACACGAGGCGTTGTACGATAGAAATTTTCGTTTTCCTATATATTAGGTTGAAGAGGGTCTACGAATTATCGAAGGCCCAGATTGATTCAGGATATAGTTGACAAGGTGAAACTAATCCGTAGTAGAATTAAACCAACACAAGATAGAAAGAAGATCTATGTAGATCAGTATAGAATAGATAAGGAGTATCAGGTTGGAGATAGAGTATTTATGAGAATATCACCTTGACGAGGTGTTTTTGAGGTTCAGTAAGAAAGGTAAGCTAAGTTTGAGTTATATTGGTTTGTATAAGATAATCGAAAGAATTGATCCATTAGCTTATAAGTTAGCCTTACCTTCTAAAATGGCTCAGATACATAATGTGTTTCATGTAAGTTCCTTACCTTCTAAAATGGCTCAGATACATAATGTGTTTCATGTAAGTATGCTTAGGCGATATCGGTCAGATCCAACTTATGTGATACTGACTCAGGAGATTAAAGTCTCCATTAATCTGAGTTATGTTGAAGAACCAGTTAAGATAATTGGCTATCAGAATAAGCAATTGAGGAACCGAGTGATCCCATTGGTGAAAATCCTTTGGAAGAATCATTTGAGTGAGGAAGCCACATAGGAGATGGAGGAGCATATTAGAAATCAATACCCCTAACTATCTGAACATTCAGGTAACAATTTTGAGGAAAACATTTCTTTTAGGAGGAGAAAATTGTAACATCCCGTTACCCATGTTAAGGTTAGAATAGTGTAAATGAGAAAATTAATGAGAACTTAGAAAATGCATATGATGCTTTGCACATTTTTGAACATACAAGGGAATTTTGATTATCGCACATGAATATGATTGTACATGAATTCATTGACATTTTCGGGTATAATTGAGTTATTAATGCGATTAAAATGTGAATTGTGGTTTATTTGGGGTGAAAGTTTATTTGGAGCGTATTATGATTATTTCGAAATTTTTGGTGAACTTTAGGAAAAATTTCTGAAAAAATCTCAGGTATTTTAGGCTAAGAAAAATATTGACAAATTGACCAATTATAATGTGACACATGGACTAATTAAATAGTGACAAATGTCTTACATGTATGGTGACATGTGGCTTACTGTATGGTAACATATGGCTATGAATTATGGAGCATACGTAGATCATGTTTTGGTTAGCAAGAGATACTGAAGTTGTGTTCTTCATTGAAACATTCAACACCAAAATTCTCTACCATTTTCTTAATCATCGAATAACTTGTTGATTAGGTTTTGTGTAATTTTGAAGAGTTGAAGTGTACAAATAAGTACTGTATGGTTTTCTTGTGCATTGAAATAAAGATAGTGATTTAATTGATATCTTTTTGCATGTATACGGTGAATGAAGGATGAAAATTTGGATATGTTGCTTTTGCATATTTGGGATCAATATGTCATAAGATTATGTTGAAAATAGTTTTGAGCTTAAAGAATCATTGAAATCGTGCTTAGGAAAAGTATATGGAAGTGCAGCAAGAATGAAAACATACAGTAGAGAGAGGAAGTGAATGTGTAGTTTCGGATTTTTTATGATTATGTTTAAATCTTTGATTTTGATTCAATTGTGTTGAGTTGAACTGAAAGGGAAGTAGAAAAGTTGGTTTAAACCTTAGATGTGTTATCTGAATAAGGTGGGAATGAGAAATTTTGGAAAAGAAAAATGAAAGAAGAAGAAGAAAACTGGGTTTTGGAAAAAATAATGGAAGGAGAAGAAGAAGAAGAAATATTCAGTGAAAAAGAGAAGAAAGAAGATCGCAAATCTCGATCGTATATGACTGTTGATGGTTGCGAGTCGTGATCGTGCTACTGTTTTTCTGGAAGAGTTTGTTTTGAACTTCCTTCAATGTTTTTCTTATAACTTCTTCACTCGATTTCCAAATGACATAGGACTTGAACCATTAGACTCATAACATAGTAATATACTTCTCCTCCAAACATCATAGCTATCTGAAATCATTTGTGGGAGATTGAGTGAAAATGTAGGACTGGTCTGATTTGGTGTGTAGGGTCGTACGTTGAATTCTCACGGCCGTGATTTAATTTCATTGGTGTGCACAAGCGTGAGTTTTTTGTTACACACCCATGATTCTTGCACAGCCATGAGTTATGTTGCACGATCATGACTTAATTTATTTATTTAATGGGGTTAATGAATTTTAGGATTAAAATGTTGAAGAGTACTGGAATATGATAATTGGTATGGTTTTACTGGACATGCTTTGGTATTTCGGTTATATCTTAATCTGTAGATTTCCAAATTTGATGATTTTTACTTTTGAGTAAACTAGAGACATGGGGTTGTTTCTAGATGGAAGTTGAGTATAGGGTCCTATTTTAGAATGAGAACAGTTCGAAAATGATTCTAGTATAACTTTCAAAATACTGAACCAAATTGATTGATTTTGGTGTCATTAAAAACTTCGTACATTAGAGAATAATTTCATAGAAGGAAGTGTTGCCTAATTGTGTCTTTTACCTTATCATAGTGAATATACAAAGTTTACCAGAAGCATATTGTTGGAAAAGTGTGAAATGATCAATTGGGTTATGAAATTAACTTTACACTGTTTTATTGTAGTCCAAACCCTAAATACTAATTATATTTATGAGGGTTTGGATATCTTAATGATATGGTGATAAGAATTTGATAAGATACCCGGGATTGTGAATATGCATTGTGAATTTTTAATATACATAGATGTGCATAAAGGCATGCTAATACATTTGTACAAAAGTTTGATATTTTTAAATGTGTTTTGTATGATATAGAGGAGCACATTGGACGTCAATCAGAAATTGCCGGACCATCTAGGCAATAGCATACCGGAGCGTACTGTGAGTCAACCTAAATGATTTTCTAGGATTGATTGAATTTGTTTGACTTCGAATTATTAACTGTTTTTAATTTGTTTATGAATTTCGGACTTAAAGTCTAAGGAGTTAATATTTGGGAATGTATTGGAAGTGTTCTAAATGATATTTGTATTCTCAATGAAAGTTGAATGCTGAAATTAGGTTGGATGATTATGAGATTCTAATTGTACGACACATATAACTGTTATGCATGGCATATTTTGCATTTGATTCATTTCATAAAATGTATGCTCAAATAAAGGCGTTGTGACCGGAGTAGCCAGTATATAAGCGCTTACACATCGAGCTTTGTTACATGATTTTTTGTTTTACACATAGAGCTTTGATCTGTAATTTTTATTCTGAATGAACCCATTGGCCCAGTATCTATATATGTGTATGAATGGCAGTCAGAAAAAACGATAATAATGAATCTAGAGTCTCATATGTCTTTGTATTTGTAAATATCTATTCTGATTTACAATGATTACACGATATGCCATGTTAATGTGAGTATTTGGAATACACATGTTCTGGATGAATATTTTTGAAATATGTGATTTGTGTATATGACCTGGGTGAAATCATCAATAATGGTTCGCTCATTGAGTTCGTAAAACTCATAAAAAAATTACAACACTGCTTTTTAGGTACGAGATAGGAGGCCTAGTTCTTAATATGGATTAGAGGAACATTGTGGACTAGTTATGGCTTAGAGGTCTATCAGCTGACATCAAAAGAGTTCTAATTTGTATTTTGCAGTTTCTTGTCTAGAACTTGTATAAAGATTGTAAAATACAGTGTAAACTCCTATCAATTAATGCAAGGAATGTTTTAAAAATTGGTGATCTTAATTATTTTAGATGATGCCATGTGGAAGGGTAGGATATGTTTTCGCTATAAAATACCATTATCATAGGATATGTACTGGAATGTCCTTCCAATGCTCGGGTATATACTTTATGGTTTTGGGATGTTGCGTTTCTCCTATTATTACCACTGACCAACTGATTTATATGGAGGTAACTCCTCCTAAAAGTGATTTGGTTTTTTTATGACTTGTGTACGGTTCCAATAACTTTAATCACAGAAAGTCGCTTTGGTTTGCTCTTTCTGATATCAATTTTAATCTTAGTAATCACCTGTGGGTTATTGATGGGGATTTTAATGCCATCTTGTCTTCTTATGATGCTAAACCTCTTAGTACTTCAGCTTTTACTAGTACGAAGGACTTTAGATAGTGTGTTAAGGGTTGAGCTTCGTATGACTTAAACTCTAGTGGGCCTAGTTTTACTTGGTCTAATAAATAATCAGGAGAACTCTTTATCGCTAGAAAATTAGATAGGGTTCTTGTTAATTCATATTGGAGTTCTTGCTTTCCTAGTTCCTATGGAGTGATTCAAAATCCTAACATCTCTGACCACTCTCCCGTAGTAATTAAGGCCTTAGCAATCTAATAGAAAATATATTCTCCTTTCAAATTGTCCAACTTCTTAGTCTCTTAGGAATTTTTTTTCAGACTGTAGAAGATACTCGATCATCTCAGTTATAGGGAACTTCTATGTTTTATGTGGTTTCTAAGCTTAAATTTGTTTAAAATGTGCTCAAATATCTAAACTCGGATCAGGTAGGTGATTTGAATGTTAGATTTGAAACCTGTTAAGATACCCTTAATCATATCCAAGATCAAATGCAACATTTGCCTAATAGCCCTCACTTGGTTACCCATGAAAATGAAGCCATTACTAGCCTGATTAAAGCTTTAGGGGACCATGAGTTGTTTTATAAACAGTCCTCCTGTATTAAGTGGTTTAAAGATGTGGATAGGAATACCAAATTCTTTCATAATTCTGTGTTATCAAATAGTAATAAGAACAACATCCACTCTTTATGGATGGGTACGGTTCATAGGATTGTTGAGTTTGAAGATATCCAAAATAAGTTCCTAGGCTTTTTCTAGAGTACTATTAGGAACAAAAAAAAACCTTCCCTCCTCTAGGGAGTATGTGACAAATCTCTTTCCTTCTCCTATTCTTGAAAATATTACAAACAATCTTCTTACTGAAATCATAGCACAAGAGATTAGGGATGTTTTTAATTCTTTTAACCTAAATAAGGCTCCTGGTCCAAATGGGTTCAATGGTTTTTTTAAAGAAAACTTGGCATATTGTTAGGGAGGATATTACTCGGGCCATTCAAGATTTTTTCCACCATGGGAGGCTTCTTAAAAAGCTTAACTCTACTTTTATTTTGCCTATCCCTAAGACTGATCACCCTTTCACTGTGCATGACTATAGACCAATTTACTATTGTAACAAGATTTATAATGTGATATAAAAAATTATGGCAAATAGGCATAAAGACTTACTACCTCACATCATCATCCCTAGTCAAAGTGCTTTCATAAAGGGTTCTCGAATAGGGGACAATATCCTGCTGGCTCAAGAGATCTTTAAGAATGACCACCTATCAAATAATCATAAGCGTTGTGCTTTTAAAATTGATCTAAAAAAAGCTTATGACTCGATTCATTAGGATTTCCTCTTGAATGCAATCTTAGCTGTAAGTTTTCCTCCAACTTTTATCAAGTGGATTGAAGAGTGTATTACCTCCCCATCTAACTCTATTTGATCAATATATCTCCCTCACCCTCAAAATTTTTTGTGGTAAATTAAGATTAGGAAAAAAGGGATCCTTTATCCTTGTACCTCTTTATTATCTATATGGAGGTTCTCTCAAGGAGTTTGGAAGCTTCTATAGCCTGTAATGCTTCTTTTAAATATGACTAGAGGTGTAAAGCTCTATAACTGTACCACCTTTTGTTTGCTAATGATCTTTTAATGTTTTGTCATGCTGATTTGGTTTCGGTTCAAACTATGCTTAATTGCCTATATACATTCTCTAATTTGTCTGGCCTAGACATCAACCTTAGCAACAATCAGTTTTTTTTATCTACTGATATGAATCATATGGATTATTAGCTGGAAACTCTAATTGATTTTCGAAAAGGTCATCTTTCCCCTATTAATAGGTAATCTGTCTAGGAGAGATTGCATTCCACTTTTAGATAAAATTGATGTCAAAGTAAACAAATGGACCTATAGAACTCTTTCCTATGTTGGTAGATTGCAGTTGGTTAAATGGAATGACCTATATAGACCCAAAAGAGAGGGTCTTGTAGGCATTAAACACTTATCTGTGTGGAATAATGTACTTATAGGTAAAAGAATTTAGGTTCTTTTTAATGATAATGAAGCTCTTTAGGTCAGATACCATTATTTTTAGAAGGAATATTTTTTGGAATGTCCAACCTAGTAATAATAGTTCATGGAGTTGGAGGAAGTTATTACATGTTAGGAATCTTATTGGGAACCAATTTAGATTTAATATAGGAAATGTGATATCTACTTTCTTATGGCAAGATCCTTAGCTTCCTAAAGGTATCTTGAAGGACTTCTCAACTCCCCGAGTGATCAATGTATTGGAATTACTGATAAGTTCAAAAGTTTATAAGGTTATCAGAAATAATAGGTGGAGCTGGCAGGAGATCATAATTGAGACCATACGAAACCTGGAGCCTTTACCACACCAACCATAATGCACCTGATCTGATAAATTGGAATGGCTAGCAAGCTCCTCCAATACATACACAAATGCTTCGACCTACACTACCTTGAGACCTCCCAATCCTTATGTCTTGTGAATTAGCTTGGAATAAATGGACTAGCCCAAGGAATTCCTTCATCCTATGGCTAGCTTTTCTTAAGTTGCAAATGAGGGATAAACTCCTCTTCTCTTATGTCACAAATCTCTGTTCTTTGTGTTTATTAGATAATGAGTCGATTAACCATCTATTTTTTGAGTGTGCTTACTTAAAAATAGTATGACACATTGCTTACACCATTTTAAGATCCACTTGCCCAATCTGGAAAATCTTTAAGCCTTTCTAAGGTGGTTTAAGCACCCTCCAAACTACACAAATATTGACCTCAACCTTCTTATCACCCACCTCTCTATGATTGTGTATAACCTTTGGACCGAAAGAAACCACTGAACATTCAAAGATTAAATCTTATAAGTTGGGAGCATTAACACTAGAATGGTCTTCCAAGTTGTGGAACTTCTCATCTTAAACAACGAGGGAAGGTAACTATTGATATATATTATTTTCTTTGACATTTTGTTTTGCAGGTTTCTAGGTCTTGACAGTAGGAGAACTAAGATCAAATTCTCCTACTGCTCCTTTGGTTTAGAAGTACCCTCACAGGTTTCACCAAAGGAGGACTTGGGTGAGAATTATGTAAGTACACGGTAGAGGTCTGAAGTAAGACATCAAATGTCTTTATCTCAAAAGGTTTAAAAAAATTACGATGACTTGGGATCATGCTGTTGGGATAAGATAGATGCAAGAAGCAGGGGTAAGGTTTCTCCCTTTTATCATCCTCAGTATCTTAGTAATGGAAATTCTTCCCTTTTCAGCAAAATAGAAGAGCACAGTTAAAAAGCATCAACCTATGAAGTGTTGTCTCGAAAATTCTGGTTTTGTGGAGGAAATCTACTTTAATATTTCAGTATGTAAATGTATGCGTAGCTAGTTAAGGTTTACCTTTTTAGGTCTCTATAAGGTGATCTTAAATGTAAGATATATATAGGCTGACTGTTGTGGTACACTTCCTGTCCTTAAGGAAGCAATTTGTAGAATTATCTCACATTCTTAGGTGTGGTTAGGCCTTTTGGTATGGGAAAGAAATTTGCATCTTGGGCAATCTCTAGACTCGCACATAACTTTCCTATTAGTGAGGAAGGCTTTATGGAAGGGAATATCTGCAAAGGTATAAAGATCATCAAGAATGTTAGGTTGTTATATGACTATTTCATATTTAGTTTATATGTGAATAGTTATTGATATTTAAGTTTGATGGTAGGGAAGAGAAAAATTCCCAAGGTATAAAAAGTGGTGATGAAGACAAAGATGAATCCTAAGGAATTAATCTTAAGGTGTGAATATGTGCCAATAACAGACAAAAACAAAATTTAAGATTTCTTAGGGCTTGAGTTGGCTCCAATGATAAAGATCAATACTAAGGAACTAGTCCTAAGATGTGAAGATGCATAATAACAAACTTAAAAATTTGTAGATGTCTCATAACACGAGGAGAAATTGATGTTGATAAAAAAAGGATGAGAGTGGGAGAAGAGAAGAGGAGACAAAGACTAAAAAAACGAAGGATTGGAAGTTAAAACAAAAGATATATGTTGAATAAGGCTTCATTATATAAGGAATATATTTTTACAGTACTTTGACAATTATGTTACAATAGAAGCAATGAAGGATTTAAAGGCAAGTGTAAGCAATACTATAAGTATGCAATTAGTGGTAGGTGCGAAACAATTTATGTCTCGTAAGAGAATTCATGTTTCTTATTCCATACACACTAAGTTCCTAAGAAGAAAAACTTATTTGAAAATCAGGTAACATTATTATAATGATATGATTTAATAATCATTGGTGGGAATACTTTGAATATTATTTAACTTTCTTATTTGTGTTGGTTAAAGTATTGTCGTAAGTCTACTGAATGTGAGGTCCTCAAGAATATTAGATTTATGCGGATATTGAGGGACGTCCTTTCATATTTTAGGCCTAGGAGTTACATTAGTTACATAGTTGGTGATATTTAATATACCTATATAAAATATAAATTTTTATGTATATCTTATGCAATGAATAAGTTAAAGTTTCATATTAACTTCTCATTAATTTTGTTACTATAATATGGAAATTAGGGCTCCAATAGGCTTGTATATTGACTCCACGTTTACGGTATGTAATGTTGGCATATTTGATTTTGAAGTTAGTGAATAAAATTGTTGTAAAAGATTTGAACATCATGTTGAACTATGATTAGGAAGACATAATCCAATTATTAGGTCTAAATATGGACAAATCCTTTTCCTTTGTCAGTTTCTCACATATTATTGTCAAGTATGCAATAAATATTAGAAAGGACTTGGATGTGGGCATTGCTGCATAAACAATTTGCTTCATAAGTATATTATACTTATTTATGTTAACATTCTTGCATTCCAAATAGTTTATTAAAAATTGAATAAAATTGTATTTGTAGTTTTTCATCCATATACTTCATAATGATCATTGATGGTTTTGTTGCATCTTTACAAAATCAAAGGACATCACGATATTAAACTTTAATAATAGGGACAATGGTGTTAAGAAGAACTTATACAAAACATTATTATTTAGCAACATGTTATATTCATTGTATGTAATAATATAGGGCCTAATGTAATACAAGTGTTGGTGTATTTTACTATATGAAGTTAATGATAAAGTTTCTTGTTTCATATTTTGCATCTTTTACACAATGAAATTCCCAAGGCATTGTACCAAGTAATATTAACATATTGTTTATGTTAATATGAATTTAGTACTGGTTTCCATTTTATTCATTGTTATAAAGTGGAATTGCATAGACTAAGCAATATTTGTGAGGTATGTTTGTGTGCTAATAGCATTTAACAATGAATTTGAGATTTATATATGTTGGGTCTTGGAATTTAGTAAAGGGACTAGCACTTAGGATTGTCAACTATGGTAGGTTCATGTTTGTACGTTATGCACAATCCTTTAACTTGCAATATATTATTAGTGACATATTAGGCATATGAGGTTCACTAGAAAGAGCAAACAGATATTCATAATCATCTATGTGAATGGGTGATGTCCAATAATATCAAATTTTTGTGTCATAAGTACTAGCATTTGGTAAGAAAATTATGCATTAAAACACCTAAATAAATGCAATAAACAATTAATTTATTCATTTTTTAATGTTGGATTTGTCTTATATATATATATGTGTGTATGTATATATTCTTTGTTTATAAAATGGTCATAAATAAAAAGAAGTCTCAGTTGTAATCGTTGTTCAATTAAAATTTTCTATTTTATATGATTAGTTTACATTTACATAGCTTTTTCATATATATTTGATTAATGTGATGTTATATTACTCGTGGATAAAAACAAATCATCTTGTTCATTCTTAATACAAGTTACATCTACCTTAGAAAGGAAATCAATTTAAGAAAATTTCAATTGGTTCGATTTAAAAAGTGGATAAGATAAAAGAACTGAGAACATGTTACAATAAAGTAAACATGTACAGTATGTAAGAAAAAGGTGCTCATATACAAGTTAAAGAAAAAGCTAGATAAGCCAAGATAATCCTAGTTAGTAGTTTAGAAAAACCATAAAAAGTTGTTAAACTAGTAAGAGTACAAGCTAAAGACTAAGTATAGACTTCTAAGAAGGAAGACAATCTAAAAAAGGTATAACTATATACGTAAGGAAACCAAGAGTTTGAGGCTTGATTCAATTGTATCTTTTCCTGTTGTTTTTCATGGATTATGGTTTGGTCTTTTCCTTATCATCAATCTAAGAGGAATCATTTTTAGTAGGTGAATTAAGGGAATCCCCAACTCGTCCAATATTCTTTCTAGTTTGAGTCTTAGGCTTTTAGTGAAGGACCTCCATATATAGATCCTTTTCAAGTTCTTAATACAACTTAGCTCCTCATATTGATCTTCATCATTAACATTCAGTTCATCTTCTCCATCATCTCCGTTTTTCGCTTCATCTTTAAAATCATTATATATATTTTTTCAAAGCTGGAGTAGATGTGGATAGCATCAACTTTTGAGGTGCCATAAGGCTTGAAAGTGACTTTTTTCTCACCTTGAGGTAAGCTCTTAGTAAGGAATCAAGAGGAAAACTAGAAGGGACTTCAATGTGAGAATATATATCTTTTAATTTCCTTTTTCATACATAAAATAGAAATTAAACAATAAAGTATAGAGTTTATACATTCCAAAAATTGAAAATGTTTTCATCATAAAGAAAAGAGTTAGTGTTTACGATAAGAATTTTCCTTATTATAGAGAGGGTGGTAGACAGTGTTTGTTGAGGATTGGTACTATCATTTTTAAAAAAAATCCTATTATTCCTTTCAATCTAAATTGAATGTTTAGATAATGAAACTCTTATGCTAGATATTTCAATAAATCAATTTGATAAAATCTAAAACTAGTTCTTGTGGTGCATAATCAAAATTTTAGTTAGATATGGAATTTAAGAAATTAATTCTATGGGAGTTTAGAGGAGGTTGGGGACCTGACCCTTATCTTTGGGCTTCCTTATTTAAACTAAAATAGAGGGATTTTTTATGGCCTTAGGATTTCTTCCTACACTATTCTTATTTAGGTTAAAGCAAGTGATAGGCATTTTAATCCTTATTGGTCCTTCATAAGATTCATCCCCTCCTTACCATTAGATTTCTTATTAACGTTTGGAATTGGCTATTTAATGAGTGATAGATTTATAATAGGGAAAAATTTAGTATTATTACCACATATAAGCATAACATTCACTGGCATCTTTAAAGAAGCCTATATATTCTCCATTAAAAATAATAGAGGATGATGTTATTGTGATGTATGATTTGATCCATAAGATAAAGAAGAAGTTAAAGTCATAGCACTATAATACCTTTTAACATGAAATTAAAATGAAGGTGCAAATCAATTGTTCTTCCAATGTTACTTTGTTAAAGGAACATGGTCCCTTATTCTACAACTTTATGGGCATAGCTATATAAAGTTTACTTGGGATTAACTTGTCATATGGACCTTGTTAGTAAATTTAAGAGGGATCAAAGATTATTAATTTTTTTAGCAATTTTAAGTGGACTAGTTTATACTACTTAGCAAGAGAAGAGCAACATGATCTTCAAGAGAAATAGTCAAGACCTTAGTTCCTTTTGTAACAACGCCTTATCCTAGATTAGAGAAATCACTGCCATCATAATAAACTCATGCAAAATTATCCCTAAATTTGCTCAAAGGTGGAACATATAAAAGTAGTTATTCAATCCACCATGAGGACCACTGAATTTTGGAATTGGTTAGAGAATATGATGATGTACTTCCTTATCCTAATTAATTGAGTGCTCTTCTTGTACATTTTTAACAAATTCCATGTAATAGATTTTTATAATTTTTTTTCTGTAAGGATCTAAAAATCATTAGTTTCCATTTTAATCTCATTTAGCTTCCATGCATATAATATTAACATCTAAATAAATAATTTCTTATTATGCTTATTATAAATGGGCTACCAATTAGTCGTTTAAAAAAGTTTTAAATATTTTAACATCTAAACAGATTCTTGCATAAGTCTTTTTTATTGTCATAGAATCTATGAACAGACGCTCACCTATTACAGTTGTTATGTAGCCCAACCTGTCAGTACCTTAGTACTTTGAAAGGAGATTGTCGAATTTAACCTAAATTGGTGTTGTGTTGATTTCTTCTAGTTTAGGGTTTGAAACTTTGCTACCATCATTTGATGAACAATAGGTTTCCATTCAAATGTTAGAGGCCTAATTCAAGAACAAAATCTAATCCTTCTATGAAGTCGTATTTGAATAGTAAAATGTCATTTCCATAATTGAGAACTCTTTAAAGCCTAAACCTATTCAAGAATATTGATTTGTCTTTTGCATATAAGTAAAAGCCTCCCTCCTTCTCCAAAAAAACCTTGTAAGGATTTAATAGCACATTTTCCATAATTTCTAATGGTGTTTCAACCATATATTGTCTTTGTATATGGATAAGGAGAAATAAGTCAAGGAGGAGAATGTTCCTTTCTCTATATTGTCGCTAATGATAATACTCTAATCTTTCCACAAATCGATCGTATTAATAGGAGTTTACTCTAGCTATGTCAAAGGTTGAAGAGGAAGTGAAAGGATGGGGAAAGGTAGAAGAGGAGGGTTGGCCAACCATTATCAATGCAGTTGTGGGAGGAATAGTTTCCCTTTTATGGTTGCAAGATTGATAATGACAAAGAACTAAGGGACGACTGAATTGAGAAAAGAAGGATTCCAACCTTGGGTAGTTTTAAGGAGTTATATAGGAGTAACTTATAGAAGAATAAGTTAGAGTGAAGTCAGCATTTTAAAAAGGAGATCGTTTTAGAGCTAGAAGAAGAAGAAAGGAGCGATTGTACTAAATATTTAAGTGGGAACATTTAAGAAGCAAATGATAATTGAGGTTAAATAAATGAATGGATAAAGGTGGGAAGAGAGGATTACATAGTAAATTGTAAAAATAGGGATAAAATAGAATGAATAAGAAGGATAAGAAGAATAAAAGAAACACATTGAAAGGTAGAACAAACCGAACGAACTAAAAGATTAAGGGAGAATGAATATTGTTTAATAGTCTTCCTTTTTATGCAAAAAAGGCACAAAGTATTAATAGCATTCTATAATAGTTTAGGCCATTTTTTCCTTAAAAAGCTAAGGTTTCCACTTCTAAAAAGAAGAAGAAAATTTTGAAAAGAGAGGAAAACTATCTGTATAAAATATACACAACTAGTTGAGTTCCAAGTACAATTTGAGAGGTCATTTATGAGTGGTTTTAACTCAAATTCTGAAAGGCTAAATAAAATGCATTTAGATTTTTATTAGTGCAACTAAGTAAAGTTTTTAAGATATAAAGTCATCCTTTATTAGGTATATTTTCTGAGTTTCTCTCTTATATTTTCAAGTATTATTACTTATTGATATTATTAGATTATATACCGATTTGGTGATTAGAACTAAGTTTTTTTTAAAAATTAAATAAATTTTATAGAGATAATATGAAATCGATACACGAGTACAGTAGCTACTCCTATATATAGAAGAAGCTAAAAAGGACTAAGGCAAAGACAACATTACACCATGAAAACATCATTAAAAAATGACAGCATTCACTAGGTGGAGATATGAAGCATTAACTATTATTGATAGTTGTATATGGTACCTCTCAAATGAAGCATCGTGAAGCTTCCGAATTAGGGAAATGGATGGACTCTTCATCTTCAAACTAGACAACCAAGCTAAAGAGACGAATCCTAATTAGGGTTATGAGAAAAGAGGATGAAGATTAAAGCTACAATCTCACAGGCATTTTTCTCTATAGCACCCCACTCTTATAAGACATATACCTGATGTCCTATAGGATATCTAAGTACGTACCCCACAAGAGTGGCATGCTAGAGCAATCACGATGCTAACGTAATCATGGCATCATAATTTAATACGTAAATGCCACAATATTTATTCCTCATTTTCATTTCTTAAACAATATGTACATTGTAGCTTTACAACAACATCCATATATGTACATTATTAAAACCAAATCAGAGTTTACATCTCTGTATACAAAACATGCTACATACACAAGAAATTATATGAAAATTCTATCTAGATCCTTCAGTCTCAGCTGACTGACCTTTGAGCCATTTCTTTGATCCAAAAGTATAAAAACTATACTTCTTCTATATTCTCTCTATCATTAGTATCCTCTCTCGAACCTGAAATATCAATGTTGCAATTTGATTGAGTTTTGCAAACTTAATGAACTACCCATCATTGATGGCTTACTCATAACACATAACACATACAATTCATGTAATCACATAATTCACATCATTTCACTAATAATCATAAAGCATCACATATCACTTTAATCACTTATTTCACATTTCACATTCAAAGAAGTCAAACAATTCATTTTGGTCTTTTAAAACATACATATCAATTCTATATGCAATGCTCATAAGACTCACTTTTATTTATTACATTGTTATGACCAAGTGCCTTTTTACTGGTCTATATCCTTTGTGGCTACCGAGCTTGTTTAAGATATTATTCCATATCCCTTAGTGGATATCGGGTAAATTATGTAGCGCCCCCTTACCGCAGGGTACACACCGGGGCTCCTGCAGGTCATTCCGGTACATATCCTACGATAAGGGTGAGCTCCGAACAATCATTATAATCACTTCACATGGCATCATAATAAAACATCAATATAAAAATCACTACTTTTTGAAAACATAATTTGTTTCCTCATTT
>JANSVA010000008.1:42919411-42932475 GCA_025504915.1 Erythroxylum reticulatum | reverse complement strand
GATCTAATTTATGATAAAGGGTGTTTTACAAAGATTCTAAGGACCTTAAAGGCTTTTTACGCCTCTATTTTATCCATCAAATTTCTTATCCTAAAGCTAATCACTAGCTCTGAAAGTGAATTCCTATGTAAACTTGTCTCCTTTCAAGAGATTGAAAAGTTAGTTTTTAGCATTAGCCTTAGTAAAGCTATAAGACCAGATGGCCTTAATGGCTTCTTCTTTAAAAAATCTTATAACCTCATTGAGAGGAATATAAATAAGGCAGTAATGGAATTCTTCTCCAATTGTAGCATGTCAAGGGCTTGGAATAAAAATCTCCATTTCTTTGTCCCCAGGTCCTTTAACTCATTTTTTATAAAGAAATATTGACCTATCTACCATTGTAACATATTCTATAAGAGCATATTAAAATTCCTATCTATTAGGCTTAAGTAGGTGTTACCATATGTTGTAAACCAAGCTTAGGCTACTTTGATTGAGGGCAAGTGCATGATAATTTGCTAATAGTTCAATAGTTATTTAAGAATTATGAGATCAAAGGTTCATGCAAGAATTGTGCTCTAAAGGTTAATGTTTGTAAGGCTTTTGATAGAGTGGAGTGGAACTTTATCATCCTTTCTCTAAGAGTTATGGGATTCTTAAAAGATGTTTCTAATAGATGAATCAATATATATAAATAACCTCATTTAGTAAGCTTGTAAATGAAGAAACATATATTATTTTCTAAAGGGATAGAGGAATTACACAGGAAGATCTCCTATCCTCTGACTTGTTCATAATATGTATAGAAATTCTCTATAGAATCATTCATAACAACATTAGTAATGATAAATGTTTAAATTCCATAAGAAATGTTCCATACAGTATATTACTCATCTTACTTTTACATACAATCTCCTTTTATTATCTAGGACTAACAACTCCTTAATATTTTGTTTGATGAAATCTTTAGAAGAATTTAGCCATTTCTTAGGCTTATTCATTATCAAGGAAAAGAGCTTCCTAATGGCCTTAATTGATTTTGTGTAATTTTTCAAGGAAATATAGAACATCAATAATATGTATTTAATGTCCTCTTTATTTAAATATCTACGATTTTCTGTCTCTTCCATAAGAATCACCTATTATGATTGTCATCATCTTATTGATCTAATTAGAAGAAAGCTAGGAAACTAAGTAAACAAAAGGTTGTTATTTCCTAAGAGAGTTCAATTAATTAAATATGTAATGAACAATCTATCCATCTACTAGTCCTTACACCCTATACTCCTAAAGAAACTAAGCAAGGAAATTAAGAAGCTTGTGAGAAACTTCATATAGGTTGGAGACATCAGGACCAAACATTATATCAAGGTCTGTTAGGAGAGGATTTGTTTACCAATGTACAAGGGAGGCATAGGGATCACATCGATACAGCAAGTGAATAGGTCCCTTTTACTTAAGAGATTACAGAGAATAGTCAGTGAGAAGGACTCCTTATAGGTTAAATGAGTTCATGGATTTTACTTGCTAGGCCATAATATCTGGTCTATCAAAGCTAGATTTGATTCTTCGTAGATTGTATATTAGATATTAAAACTAATATATTTTTATCTAATTTGATATCTAGATTATTGTAGGCAATAGACTTACCATTTCACTTTATAATGATAATTGGAGCCCCTTTGGCCTCTCCATCTACTTTTAAACTATTACTCCTTAAGGTTCTTCTACTATAATAATTCTATAGAGAGCATATGATTGAAAATGATGGATGGAACTACTATAATAAATTCTAGCATCTTGTAAGGCTACTTCCCTCCTTATTCTCTTGATCTTTTAAGTAAGACAAAGCTATTTGACTAACACTCCTCAAAGTAGTTTACTGCCGAATCTTATAGGAAAAATTCTTAGACACTTTGCTCCTAGACTTTCTTAGTACAATTTGGTTTTAAAAAAACTGTTGATTCCTAAAGTTTCCTTTATTTTTTGGCTAGAAGTAAAGGAAAGACTTTATGCTCTTGATAGAGTTAGATGATCTCATATGGTTTGCTATAATCCCAACTGTAAGCTATGCATGAATTGTTTTTGAATCCATTAACCATTTATTCATCATTAACTTTTTCTCAAAGATTTTATGGCAGGATATTTTTGATAGGTGTCGAACTACATGTTCTAAGACTGACAAATATCTTCTTATAGTTCCTAAGGCTATATAACTTATAAAAAGATGATACTAAGTTTCTCCAAATGAATATAGGGTGCATATTGTATTAATATGGAGGAAAAGAAATCAAATAGTATTCAAGAATACAAGTAGTGACCTTAAGGATATACAACTTATAAATCTTTCAATAATTAGTGGCCTTAGTGAGATGTACATGACTTTTCCTATATGCTCTAGGATTGAATGGAGAAATATCATCTTATAGATCATAAGGCTACAGAACTCATGCAAAGAAGATACTAAGTTTCTCTAAATGGATATAGGGTGTGTATTGTATAACTATGGAGGAAAAGAAATCAAATAGTCTTTATGAATACAAGTAGTGACCTCAAGGATATACAACTTATAAATCTTTCTATAATTAGAGAAATGGCCTTGGTGAGAGGTACCTGGTTTTTCCTATCCTCTAACCTGACCTCCAGTTGACGATTATAGTGAGGTCACTCCTTTAGCCTTATAATGGTAGCTACTCTAGCTTTTATGGGCTCCATTATTGCCTATATACTAATTCTATGCTCAGTTATAAAAGTTTAGAGATTAATGTTGATGGCTCATAAGTGTTAGCTAAGGAAAATGTATTTCAAGTTTAAGAGTTGTTTTTTTTTTTGCTTATTTTGTTCTTTAGGTTAGCTAATTGCTTCTTGTGATATGAATTTTGCACCCTTATAAGCTTACCTTATCTTAATTCAATTTTTTAGCTTCCTAAAACAAAAAACTTGGCATCTTTTAAAGGTAGTCAATAATTATAAGTTTCTTTATTGTAATATATTTAGTATAATATAGTGGTAAATTTTATAAATGATTTAGTAATAAATTTTTGTAATATATTTGCAAGTTTAAAATAATATGGTGGTATTTTAAAATACTTTATCGATATTTTATGTATATTGTAGTAGTTTACAATGGTATTTGTTATTAAATGCAATTTCTTTTACGAATGTGGTGTATTTATAGAATTTAGTAGTAATAAGTATAATATATAAGTAAATATGGTCTAATTAAGAGGCATTTCACAAATAAATATATGTAGAAATGAATAAGCTTTGACATTTATGCCTTTTTTTCTTAGAGTACATAAAAGAAAGTTGAAAGTTACTATCAAATCACCATCTCCATTAAAACAAATAAATAAGAATGTCATGAAAGTGATGGGAAGGTAAACAACAAGCATAAATATTTTATTTATGAACACATTAAGATAATGTATATCAAAATTAATATGATGATGTTATCTTAATTTGATTTGGAAGCGAAATTTTTAGGTGGCAGATGATGTTGTTACTAGTAGCAGAAGTCAACAAAGTAACGAATAAAAGAATAAGGTAAGGAGTTTGGACTAATTTAAATAAAATACTAAAGCTTATTTCATAAATCATGAAGGTATTTGGTTGTTGATAATATTGTTTAAATAATTTTGGGCTTTTCAAATGAGATGTTACTCCAAGAAAGCATATGAATTAATTTAGAGCCTTACTCTAGGTAAAGTGGGTGAATGTCATAGGACCTAATGAACTTAAAAGTTAGAGAGATTTTGGGTACGGAGGGACCTTTGCTATTAGTTGTGTATTTTCTTTGATGTAAATGACCTAAATTGATAATAAACAAGGAGTAAGTGGAGGAGATTTTTGAGGAAAATATAAAGTTAATTATGGGTGTTCCAAATATAAGCAAATAGATGTAAATGAAAATTTTGATGAGGCTAACATACTGAGGCTTCATATAGAGTATGAAGTTAATGATAACCAAATAGTTATTGAATGTATACATAAGAAAATTTTAAGGTTACATAGAGAGAAGAAAATTTATAAAAAAATTTCCTGCTCTTTGTCTTTGATGCTTTTCTACCCAGATCTCAATTAGGGCATCAATAAGTAGTTTTTAGATACCATGACCAATGTTGATGACTAGGAGTAGTTACATTGGAAAATTTTTATTATGATCTATCTATACAATTATTCTTGCAGATTTTACCAAGCTATGAAGTTTAAAATTTTTGTCCCTTACAAGGGTAAATATGCAGTTATTGTAATGGTGAGTTAAAAATTCAATAATTCCAAATTATCAATAAATATTTATTTTTATACAAGATTTGTAATTTATTACTTCATTAATTCTTTTTTGCAAAAACTTTCAGGATAGGCTACATGTGGATTGTCTTTTCAATTGGGAAATGATGGAAAGGATTATAATGTAGCATGATATCAGAATCGATGAAGCACTAGATGTTATTACAATATCCTTGCACGTATATAAGAGGTTGAAGGGAATGTTTTTTTTATCATAAATTTATAATAAATACTAGGAATAATATTTTTAAAATGTAAAACAAATTAGTTACTTAACTAATCATAGCCATAGAGGGTTGATTACAATGATTAACATTCAAAGAAGCATCATGGTGGGTGAAAGGATCTGAAGAAAGTCAGGAAGGTATTATGTAAATTGGAAGATGCAATGGTAATGAGTTAGAGGTGTCCCATCATTTGCATCCAAAAGAAAAATCTTACTCTAAAAAATTATGTGGCAATAGAAGTAAAGGTTAATCCTACAAAGAGTACCTGGTCTAGATTTTTACTTTGTAAACAAGAACAAAGAGGGAAGGCTTGATCATAATAAAATAATGTAAAAATATATTTAAGAGATAATGTGAATTAAAATAAAGATAAAAAACAAAACGTTGGTCTATTAAACATCTACTTTGAAATTATATATCGATCATTAATACATTTATAAATCAATTCATAACTTGAAAATTGACCATTTTAATGAATTCACATCTCACCTTATTATTAGTCAATTAGAGAGAATTACGATTTAACTAAACCAAGCTACTAAAAAACCTCAAAGAACTCTAAATATTAAATAAAGTATCCACTTGATGACTTAAAAAGATTAATGTAGCAGTATAACAAAAACACAAGTGATTACATTTAATTTAGTCATTTATTCTCCCTAGATTATAAGGATTGTAGCATAAAAATTTAGTAAACCCTATTTTCTTCATAGAATAAAGGGATTAAATAATTATGGAATTAATATCTAATTTATCTTTAAATTAAATCAAATAATGAACTAGTAGGTCTCTTAACAATTAAGTGTTACAAATCATAAAAGTAATCATAAAAGATAAATTGGAAAATAAAAACAAATCATAGTTCATTGTTTAATACATTTGAAGGTTTCAATTCCCTTTGCCTGATATGGATTAGACAAAAGAGTAAAAAAGAGAAAAAAGAAAAATTACTAACTGTTAAAGACTTAATATGAAAATTGAACTCCAAAATCATAGTTTTTACCTCTTTATATAGGGGATCTGTTTAATTTTGGTAGTGGTCATAGTTTGGGAGATGATTATATCTTAGTCTATATAGTTCACTACTTCTTATTTTGGTGAATATGGGCACAAATATGATCATTTTTTAACTATATTTTTCTATATCTATTTATTAGTGGATATAAGCACTAAATTATGTTCATGTCTTAGTAATGTTTCTCTTTACTTCTACATCATTAGATATATGACCTCTCCTCGACTTGTGTATGTAACTACGTCTTGGAAGTTGACTTTTCAAGAAGGAAAAAGGCTAGCATATAGTTTTATGTTAGATCATTTTTCTTATTTTATCTATTTGTAATATTAAATGGGCTCCAACCCCAATGTTGTCTTCACCTATGTCTTGTCCTATGACATTTTAGTGTGAAACATGGGTGTGTTCTAAGCTTTTAACTCATAAAATACCACAAAAAAATTAATATTTTAAATATCTTCCTAAGCTTTTTATATCATATTGAATCATCTCAATCAGATCATAGAAGAGGAATTTATGACCAAATCAACTAGCTAAATCAAAGTACTCTATAATTGTCCAAATATCTTCATTTTCCCCTCAATATCTCTAATTGCAAGTTAAATCAAAATGTAAGAATAATAGGTTCATATAAGCATAAGTTAGGCGTAAAAGAATAAATTTTAAGAGAAAAATTGTAGTTGACCCTTTTGTCAAATTCCTCAACACTTAGCTTTTGTTTATTATTAAGTAAACATGCCTATTAATGTGAAGAATATTAAAAAAATCCTCTAGATCATTCCTTATGTAGCACCCCACTCTCGCCAGACACGTACCTGACATCTTGAGTGATGTCTGGGTCTGTGCCCCACAGAGGTGACATGCAAGAACGGTTAAACATTCATAACCCAATACAATTTTTTTAAAAACAATATAAGCATATGTAGAAATCAGTAATCAAAATCGGACCCAACCTTTTCTTTCATAACATAAAAAGCACATTTGTTAACACTATACTCCAATTCATTCCCATTTACAAACCTTTCCAAGATGGAAAAGTTATTACATGCAGAAACATATTCAAAAACACATTATACAAAAGTTACGGAATACATAAATAAGAAAGTATAAATATAGACGCCAACTGATCCCAACCTCTACCTCTTACTTGAATACAATGGCTATACTCCCGTTTGTCCAACGGGGTAACTCTTTTGAGCCTAAAAAATAGTTGCAATTTTAGGTGAGTTTTGCGAACTCAGTGATTGACCATCATCGATGGCTCACTTGGTCATATAACATACAATTCACATCATTTATTTGATAATCATATTAAATCACATACACTTGATCCATCGTTTCACAATTTACATTCAAAACATTATAATCATTCATATCATGCATATGTAGTGCACATGAGACTCACTTTCCATTTGTTACTTTGTTGTGAACGAGTGGCTAACTGTCCCAATAGATACCGGGCTCATTGATAACTGTCCCATTTCCGTTGGAGATACCGGGCTTATTTTACATAGGGAGCCTTTGGCTCTTAATCACTTCCTAAGCTCGAGGCTCTTTTTCACAATCTGAGCTTTAAGCTCTTTCTTCGATGGCTACTCTGGTCACAACTGCCTTTATCTTTTATACATTCATGAAATGGAATGCATCAATCACATTTTCATATTCTCATTCAATCACATTCGCATATCATTAGACCTTATTCTGGCATTCAACATTAAAGTTGAGAATCACATTTTCATTCAAATGCAAATGCACATCTAAAACACATTTATCATCGGACCGTGGTATGGCATTTAACAATCAAATTGTGTACACTTATTTCAATCCAATTCACATATAAGGAGCACTTCAATGTTCTCACATTTATCAAACTCCTCGTACATATATTGTCCAGAACCAACACATTCACGTTGCATAATCATTCAATTCATAACTTAAACAAAACAAATAATAAAGTAAGACCATCTTGGTCTAATCAGTACGCTCCAAATTAGCATTAGCTTCCATGATCTGGAAATGTCTGAATGCGAACATTTAACCTGCACATCATAATTATGCAATATGCACATTGCACACACATTAATAATTTCACAATGTGTGTATTGCATATACCCTCATTAGTCATCATCCCACAAGGGTGACGTACCCACACCAACCAAACATCAAAACAAACCCATTTCTCTTATTTCGGAATAGATTTTGGGAAACCTCATATCAGAATTTCAATTTCACTTCTTCAGAACATTTATTCCCTATTGTATTAATCTTATAATGACACCAAAATCATTTAATTTGGTTCAGAAATCTGAAAATTAGGATCGAAACATTTTCAGACTGTTATTAAACTGAAATAGTACACTATACCCAACTTCCATCAAAAAATTTAAAGTCTTAGGGATTGAATTAAAATTTGATTCCTTTATATAATTTGTATCTCTATGTATATACTTTATTTAGAGATAATAATCATCTCATTCAGAGCTTTAAGGATCAAGATACCATTAAAATACTGAAATATGTTTAGTAAAATATCTGATTCATACTCTTCAAACCCATACCCTTACTTTGATTCTATCAATCCTTTTTAAATCAAACATCAAAAGCTATAAAATTCCATGGAGAGGTAGAAAGAAATGTGTTAGTAATCTACTGCTCCAAATATCACTTCATTTGGAGGTTGGATAACAAGGTTATGGCCGAAAGAATCAAACAAGGTTTTGTCCTTAATCATATTGAACCTGTTTCAGGACAAATTAGCATAACTTTCTCTATATATGTTGAATTAAGGTCATATTAGGACAGTTTCAAAGAGGAATTGAAGATATACAACTTTTGTGAGGACATGGAAGTGAGATTTTGTCATCTAAAGGGTTAGAACTGGACCAGAAAATAGACTAGACGATTCAGTCTACAGTAGATAAGAAGGAAGGTTTCAGTCTAAGACCTATTTTGGAATAATTAACATAACTTCCTCTAAAGATATCAAATCAAGGACATTCTTAGATGGTTTAAAAGAGGACTTCAAGATATACAATTTAATGAGACCTTGAAGATAGATTCTGTCATCTATAGGGTCAAAATTGGATCAAATGATAGGGTAAGACGGTCCTAGACTAAAGGTCAGACGGAAGGGACCTATTTTGGAACAATTTGAATAACTTTCTCTATGGATATCGGATCAAGATCATTCTTAGATGGTTTGAAAATATCTATAACTTTCATAAAGACTTGAAGATATATTCTATCATCTAGAGGGTCAAAATTGGACCAGACGATTCTGTCTACAATTTATAAGATGATTCCTTCTACAGTGCATAAGAAGATTCAGTCTACAGTGCATAAGATGATTCCATCTACAGTGCATAAAAAGATTCAATCTATAGTGCATAAGATGATTCAGTCTACATTGCATAAGATGATTTAATCTACAGTGCATAAGATGATTCCGTCTACAGTGCATAAGAAGGTTCTGTCTACACTGTACATAAGAAGGAAGGTTTCAACAGGGTCTTCCTCACATCACTAAAGTTCTAAATCACTAGCTACACTCTCCAGAGCAACTTCACTTATAAAGATCATAACTTTCGAATATAATGTCCAACTTGAGATGACAATTCATGTTCAAAATTATCATCTCAAGTTGTTAATTTCTTTAGATATACCTGATTCCAACTCAACATCATCCATACATAATTCATATTTCAATAACATTAAAAGAGCAAAGTTTTACAAATCTTTAATAACATTTTAAGCCACAATACATCATCATCTCAAAATCTCAAATTACAAAAGATTCTTGAACAAAAAAACCTGAAATGCAACTAAAACATTCTAAAACCAACTCAAAATACAAAATAAGCAAATTTGGAGAAATTCCCTTAGGCTCTTGATCACTTGATCTCTTAGCTATCACCTAAAGATGGGAAAAAAAGGGTGTGAGCTTGAAAGCTCATGGGTAACAGTTTATAACGGAAAAATAAGCAAAACCTTTGAAATCATTCACTTGTCATAGAAAATTCTCATTGAGTTCATAAAACACATGTTTCTCAATTTCTCACCATATAGTCAAATTATCAAACTACAAAACATGAATGCATCAAACTTGTTCATATATTATAAGCACATTAGCTCATTAGAATGGTTTGGGCGGATACAGAACAGAACGTACTACACATTTCCCCTAAGGGTCCTGTGTAGCTGTGAATAAAACGTACTAACGCAATCCCATATAATGGTTTTGCATAGCTATGAACTTGTAGGAGTCCATGAAGGAGCTCCATGCCACTAGCAGGCAGGCGGGAGAAGCCTTTTGTCAAAGTGCACTTGAATTGACTTAGGGGATCACCACAAACCCACATAATCATGCATTTCACATCTTGTAAACATATTGCCCAAAATAATACTTTTCTGAAACTTGATTTTTCATAAACATGATATATTTCGAAAACATGATTTCATAAACATGTTATCTTTTCAAAGAATTACTTTTAAAGTCCTTTCATAAATCATCACACAATTCATATAACAACATATTGGAATTTATCAAATCATTCAAAAGCAATAAATGCAACACTTATGATGCAATTGAAATCATTAAACTTCCTTGATTCGAAGAAAACATTAGTGGATTATTTGCTCTATTATAAACATGTATTCACAAGCTTTCAAGCTTACCCCCTTTTCGTTCCATCTTTAGGTGATGGCTAAGAGATCAAGAGCTTAAGAGAATTTCTCCAAATTTGCTGATTTTGTATTTGAGTTGGTTTTGGGAAAGCACAATGTTTTAGTTGCATTTTAGGTTTATTTGTTCAAGAATCTTTTGTAATTTGAGATTTTGATACGATGATGTATTATGGATTGAAATGCCATTAAAGATTTGTAAAACTTTGTTCTTTTGGTGTTATTGAAATATGAATTGTGTATGGATGATGTTGAGTTGGAATCAGGTATATCTAAAGAAATTAACAAGTTGAGATGATGATTTTGAATATGAATTGCTGACATATATATATATATATGTGTGTGTGTGTGTGTGTGTGTGTGTGTGTGACATTTTATATGTATATATATATATATATATATGAGATTTTATGGAAAAGAAAGATATGAATTATGAATAATGAGATGTAGTGGAATGTGATAAGTCAAATGAGTTAAGATTTAAGAGTTTAATGAAGTCAATTTGGTAGTTGAATGGTTACACTCAGGACATCCCAAGTTCGTACAGTGAAAATTTCAAGTCTTCCATAAGGGTAAAATTTGTGTTTTGACTTTAGGAGAAAAATTTAATTGATCTAGGCTAAATTAGACAAAGTTGTCTACTAGAAAGTTGTAACTTATCTGTCTAGCTTTCCAACAATATATAGTATGAAATTGTTAGATATCGAAGTCAAAAGTTATGATTTTCATAAGGGGAGGTGCTCTAGAGAGTGTAGTTAGTGATTCAGAACTTTGGTGATGTAAGGAAGACCATGTTGAAACCTTCCTTCTTATGCACTATAGACTGAATCATCTTATGCACTGTAGACAGAACCTTCTTATACACTGTAGACTGAATCATCTTATATACTGTAGGCTGAATCATCTTATGCACTGTAGACTGAACCTTCTTATGCATTATAGATGGAATCATCTTATGCACTGTAGACTGAACCTTCTTATGCATTGTAGACGGAATCATCTTATGCACTGTAGATTAAACCTTCTTATGCACTGTAGATGGAATCATCTTATGAACTGTAGATTGAATCATCTTATGCACTATAGACTGAATCATCTTATGCACTGTAGATTGAGTCTTCTTATACACTATAGATGAAATCTTCTTATGCACTGTAGACAGAATCATCTTATGCAATGTAGATTAAATCATCTTATACACTGTAGACTGAATCATCTTATGCAATGTAGACTGAATCTTCTTATGCATTATAGATGGAATCATCTTATGCACTATAGACTGAATCTTCTTATGCATTGTAGACAGAATTATCTTATGCACTATAGATATAATCGTTTGGTCCAATTTTGACCTTCTAGATGGTAGAATCTATCTTCAATGTCTTTATGAAAGTTGTAGATATTGAAGCCTCTTTCAAATCATATAAGAAAGACCTTGATCTGATATCTCTAGAGAAATTTATGCCAAAATTTCCAAAATAGGTCCCTTTCGTTTGACCTTCCGTCTAGGATCGTCTTGCCTTATCATCTGGTCCAATTTTGACTCTCTTGATGATAGAATATATCTTCAAGGTCTTTATGAAAGTTGTATACCTTGAAGTCCTCTTTCAAACCATTAGTAATGACCTTCATAAGATATCTCTAGAGGAAGTCATGCTAATTTTTCCAAAATAGGTCTTAGACTAAAACCTTCTTATTTACTATAGATTGGATCGTCTGACCTATTGTCTGGTCTAGTTTTGACCCTTTAGATGACAAAATCTTGCTTTTATGTCTTCACAAAAGTTGTATATCTCGAAGTTCTCCTAGAAACCTTCATAAGATGACCTTAATTAGACATCTGTAAAGAAAGTTATACTAATTGTTCCCGAAATAGTTTTAATATGAATGAGGACAAAACCTTGTTTGATTCTTTAGGCCATAACCTTATTATTCGACCTCCAAATGAAGTGATTCTTAAACTAATAGATTCCTAACACATTTATTTCTATCTCTACATAAAATTTTATAGATTTTGATGCTTTATTTGAGAAGTATTGATAGAATTAAAGTAAGGGTATGGGTTGGAAGATTATGAATCGGATATTTTACTGAACATATTTCAGTATTTTGCTGGTATCTTGATCAGTAGAGCTCCGAATGAGATGATTCTTATCTCTAAATATACTAGAGATATAGAGATATAAATTATATAAAGGAATCAAATTTTAATTCAGTCCCTAAGACTTTAGAGTTCTAGATGGAAGTTGGGTATAGCGTATTATTTCTGTTTAATAATAGTCTGAAAATGTTTCGGCCCTAACTTTCAGATTTATGAACCAAATTAAATGATTTTGGTGTCATTAGAAACTTAAGACAATGGGAAATAAATTTTCTAAAGAATTCAAATGGAAATTTTAATTTGAGGTTTCCAAAAATCTGTTCTGAAATAGGAGAAATGGGTTTGTTTTGATGTTTGGCTAGTGTGGGCATGCCACCCTTGTGGGATGATGACTAATGAGGGTTTATTGAAAATAACCCTGTAGGATAATATGCATAAGTTTTATGATATTCTGGATAGTTGGGCTCCATAATCAGGGCCCAACAATTGATATAATTTTAACACTTTAATTCCTTTAACCATTCAATATATCCTATTAACTTTGACATAATTAAACAATGACAAAATGATTAATCTATCAAAACCTCAAAATTACTCAAATTACTCTTTTTCATCAAGAAAAAAAATTTGGAGTCCAAGATTTCTCCCCCTCTTAAAAGAATTTCATCATCAATATTCTTATCTAACTAATCAAGAGGCAGAGATATGTTTCCTCTTATGCTTTTCCGTTTTCCATTTAACTTTATCACTCAAATAATTTTTTTCAAAT
>JANSVA010000008.1:42907837-42919311 GCA_025504915.1 Erythroxylum reticulatum | reverse complement strand
GTGGAGGTTGTCACTTTCTTGGTCATAATCCAATTTCTTGGTCAAGCAAGAGGCAAAGCTCAATTGCTCTATCTACTGTAGAAGCTAAATACATGTCAGCTGCAAGTTGTTCACAGACATTATGGATTAAGTCTCAGTTAGAAGATTATTCTATACAAGAAGATCAAATTCCAATCTTTTATGACAACACAAGTGCTATCAATCTATCAAAGAATCCAATACAACACTCGAGGGCAAAGCATATTGAAGTTAGACATCATTTTATACGAGACTATGTATAGAGAGGAATCATTAATCTACAATTTGTTGAGACGAATCAACAATAGGTGGATATCTTCACGAAACTTTTGTGTGAAGATAGATTCAAGGAAATTAGAAGAAAATTTAATATGGTAATGCTGAATGACCATTCGTATAACACGTTATGACCCAGATGGTTCACACAAGAAAAAGATAAAAAAGTCATAAGTTTTCAAGTAAATAGTAACGGTAAGTTATGAATGCTAACTTTTCAAGAGTATGCATAAGAAGGAAATCTTCTCAAGATTTTTAAATACCTTCTACTGTAGAATTTTCTTAAAAAACTTTGAAACCGACTTGTTTAGTGTTCTCAACAAAGACGATTCAATACTTTATTCTAAACTTCAAGTTTTTTTCATTTCATATTCTTCTTCTTAGATACTAACCTCGCTATATTAAGCAAAATACATTTGTATGTTTAGTTTTTATCTATTACAGATCAAAAATGGAGCAATCTCTTATCTATAGCAGACACGCTGATTTCACCTCTTTGAAGCAAAATCAAATGGACATTGAACTAGAAATTGAAGTAGTTGGATGGAAAATTTTCTTCAACATTCGTGAAAAGTTCTATTTGAATGAGATATATGAGTTCTGGAAGAATACAAATGTGGTGGACAATTCCTTAATATCAATGGTAGATGGGTTATCGGTTATAGTCAGACAAGATTCTATTGAGAAGGCCATTGGGTGTCCAAGTATTAGAGTAAAATTGTTTAATAATACAAAATGAATTACTCAAGGTCATGTATATAAAACGCACATCAATCGACAACTATATCGAAGTAGTGGTCTAGGAATCAAGAAGGCTTCAACCCTTGTTCCAAAGGCTAGGTTTCTACATTCACTACTTCTCCACTGTGTTCTACTAAGAATAGGCTCGAAGGACGTGGTGACAATGAATGATGAATATTGTTTGTTTCATCTACTCAATCACCAACCCATTAATCTTCCGTACTTGATTTTAAAGTACATGATGAAGTTTAAGGAAAATTCTAGCTCTTTACCTTACGATATGCTATTGACAAGATTTTTTAGAGAATCTAGAATCTTACTTGATAGAGGTAATAGGGTAAAAATATATGTGGAGAGTATTATTAATGCCACTACTATTAACAGGATGGGAATAAAGTTTGAAGCTGAAGCAGATATAGGTTTTACATCGAAAGCAAAGTTTGAGGGGGAGCTTGTAATAAGACGGAGCAAGAGTGCACATGTTATGCCTGAAAAAAAAACAAAACCTCGATTGACAGGAAGAACATCCATAAAAGAAAAGGTTGAACAATCGTCTGATGTGCCAAGAAAAGATAAGACAACTATACAGAAAGAGGAAAGCTGGGTTCAACAATCATTATAACAAGTGTCATTGAAGAGAAAGGCTGAGACAATTCAATCAGAAAAATCCAAACAGTCAAGAAGGTGACTAAGATTATTGACCTTACGACAACAAGAATAGAAGAAGTAGTAAGCTCTGATTCTTGGTGGAGATTCTGAGAGGCAAGAGAAACGTCAACAACCTACTAGATCAGTTGTCTCTATTTTGCAAAGTCAATCAGCAAAATCATCTAGAGAGACAGTGATAAAAAGGAAGTTAGTATTTGAGAGGAAGGGGCCTCAACAATAACTTTCTTCCAAACTAGCAGAAGAACAAAAGAAGATGAAGCTTAGTCAGAAAAAGGTTTCTTCATATGATGTTCAACAGAAGGCACAGACAATTGAACACCAATTAGTACCTTCCAATCCTTCTCAACCAATTAACAAAAAGGATTTAAAAATGAAGATTACAGAAGAATCAGTACCTGTTCGAAACAGAAGTTCAATTATTATCAAAGAACCTTCAAAGAAGACAGTCAAGGTACAAGTCGAACCTATACTAATTAACAATCAGTCATGAAGAACGAAGACTATATGGTATTTTGCGAGATGAGAAGGCAAAACCATATCCAATGAAGATTTCAGAGGATCGGTGTACAATCTATCCTATTATGAGCAGAACATCAATAAAGATTGTTCCAGATATATAACCAAGATGTTCAACCCCCGTGATAAACGAAGAAAAAGGGAAGAAGAAGATGTTTTTTGAAGGGCATGAAAATGATCTTATAGAAGAATAGATTCAAGTGGCTGTGAAGAACATAGATAATACATATATTGCAGCTCAACCTGGAGGTGTCTATATTTCACATCACATTTCAATGGCATCAAGAAGTCAATTTGGAGTTGTACTAAAGATGAAAATTTCAAGGTAGTTAGCACTGTGATAGAAGGACGGTACAGAAGTATCATGATTGAAGGTATCAATTTTAACTTAGAAACCTTTGTGCATTTAATCATGCATTTCATACCTTTAGGTTTCATAGCTTCAGTAAAAAATGTGTTACACCTTCTTGGGCAACCAATTCTTAAACTAACTAGACCTGACGATCTTGATCTCCTAAAAGAAAAACAAACCTTTAAACTACCCTCAATCAAAATCATAGAGTTAGACGTTTTACCTACAGAACCATCTGTTGTTGAAAATCTTCATCCACTTAGTGAAATACAATAAGATCCTACTATTAATTCGGAGTTCTTGAAGCATTTCATCAATTGGATGAAAGCTAGTCACAAACAGAAGGAAGTTTAGGAGCCTTAGCAAAAGACATTGAGGAAATTCATACTAAGGTTGTTGAACTGGGTGATTCAATGGATGATCTTCATAAGGAAATAACACTTCTACATGTTTCTATTGAACAAGACCTCAAGACGATCCGCACTAATATTCAACATATGTTTTCTAAAATTTTGAAGCATCTACGATAAGTTATCTTTTAGATTAATAACAAATAGGAGGAGAAAAAAAGGAGAAAAGAAGAAGAGAAGAAGAAGAGGAGAAAAGAGAAAAATGAAACCATTAAAAAGCATTGTATATCTTATGCATGCATTTCTTATGTTTTTGCTTTGATTATTATTCTTTTGAACAATATTCTTCTTAATATTATTTTATCTTCTAAACTTATGACTATCAAAAAGGGGGAGATTCTTAAGTCAAGAAGTCTTCACTTCTACTAATTTTGATGACAATCAAATAATAATAATCTTAAAAATGTATGAACTGTTTTGATAAGTTTGTTAAGTGCGTAGAAAAATGTAAGTAACACTTAGTCAAACCCAGAAGATGTGTGGTTAACACCAAAAGATGCGTGGTCAACAATAGACGGTACACGTCAACATAGATGTTACACGTCATCACAGACGATACACATCAACACAGATGATACACTTCAACACAGACGATATACATCATCACAGACGATATATATCATCATAGAAGATACACATCGACACCAGAAAAAGCGTGATACCATAAGAAGTGTGATACCAGAAGAAGCGTGATAACAGAAGAAGTGCGATACCAGAAGAAGCATGATAACAGAAGAAGCGTGATAACAGAAGAAGCACGATAACAGATGAAGTGACACAAGAAGAAGTATAGTACCAGACGATACAAAAGGAAACTATTCTAGAACGTCAGTCAGTTAGTTAGTTGGAGTTAGTTATAAGACTTAACTAATAACGGTTTCTAGAAGATTCAAAAAGTAGTTTCTCAAGAAGACAATTGAAGACTTGGGCTATAAATACTAGTTTTAGTTGTAAACTAAATAACATTTTTACAAGAGAGAAAATCTAATTGTACAATACTTAGAGAAACGCTATATTCAAAGTGCGAAAGAAAGAGAGCGAATACATCTGTAACGTGAAGCTAAAAAATATCTTTCCTAGAGAGAGAAAGAAAGGTTAGAGCTTGGAGAGGCTAAGAAAGCAAATAAAGAATACTTTGTGAGAAAGACCTGAAGAGGCTCTACAAGTGCAGAAAGAATACTTATAAAGTTAAAGAGTATAGTAAAATCTCAGACAAACTCTGAGAATTGGATGTAGTCTAAGGTTAAGGGTGAATCAGTATAATATCACGACGTCTATTCTCTAACCCTTATCTTTTAATTTTCTTGTAGTTAAAAGAGTAGATTATAATTCTTATGATTACATTACTCATTGACTTTAGTTAAGTGTTTTTGTGATCATCCGAATTTCGTAAAGAAATTCAAGAAATTCCTAAAGATTAATATCTTTGAAAATTTTACACAATTCAAACCCCCTTGTGTATTTTACATATTATACATGATTTCTATATTAACAAGTGATTTACTTCATAAACATCTAAAATTCCTTCTTCCATTATCTTAATAGTTCTCATATTACATTTCTCTTGCTTACAGACTCTACTAATATAATGAGTTTTTCTTTGTAAAATGGGTAGAGAAGGTTGAACAAATGAACTAAAATAGTAATTATGTCTTTGTTATTGTTCATAATGCATAATGGTCAGACATCAAATTATAGTAATTGCATAAAGAGCATTGGTAAGACTCAATGAGTTTTTCACTTACTCTTGTATTTCATAGTAAGTGAGATGAGCAACTATATAATAGTTTATGAGAGAGAAGAACTAGCTTTTGAAATTTAATAATAGAAAATATTTCATAATAAAAAAGGCGAATGAAAATAAAGGATTGAAGATATATGTTGTTGCATATAATGAGCCACAAAAAGGGAACACCTATGTCTGTAACTATGTCAAAGTTAAAGATGGTTGAGACGTAGTAACCATAAACTCGGTTCTCATTATAAAATAGAAAGGGTCCATCCAATCTTCTTATAATTAAACATCATAACAGATCCAGTCATCAATGATCCCATGAATTTCAAATTCATTAAATATGTAAGATATAAAAATTTTCAATTAAATATCAAGCATTCAACAAATACTAAACTATAAAATATTTAATTAAAATAATTTAAATATTAATATTGGATTAAAATTCCAGAGAGTGGTTAGTTCATATTTTCCATAACTCCATAATGCTTTTTCATCACTATGAATCCAAGAATTATATGCTCAAATAATATAATGTAACACATAAAGGTGTATAATTAATATCTAAATTTTATGTTCAAATTTATGGTTTAATAAAGTTAAGATATGGTAAAAAAAATGTATGTTTTCTTTATAAAATTGAATTTGTGCTAAAGCACAATATAAATCAAATTTCCTAACTTCATCATTAGTAGAGGACATTCTAGTGCCACAAAAAAGTTGGAGTCTAAAAACTTTTATTGTAATGAAAATTATATTTTCTCAAAATATAATCATCCCAATACTCCCGAATGTTAATAACTCCATAAAGGTTGGTAACTAAAATGTTAAGTCCATCAGTTTTATCTTTATACTCCTTTAGTATTCTCCATTACTAGTGACAACCACTTCAACCTTTTATCTCTTTACCAAAACGATTTTACATTTAAGGAACACCTTTGTTATTTCTAGATGTGCTAGTTATGCACATATTATTTAATGTTGTGTCAACACTATGGACCTGAAATCATATAGTCAAGTGAAAACTTTTCATCATAAATATAAATTTGATGAAGATAAACACATAAATTGTGTAACAATAATTTATTATGTTAGTTAGTTGGTCAACAACATAATTGCATATGACTTCAGTAGTTAGTTCCCCCTATGAATTCTCTGGTCTATATATTTTTCCAACACTAAATGGAACTTAAGCTCTTTAATATTTTTTTACAACTACATAATCTTCAACATCTATGCACAACCATATCATTTTTAATTAGATCTTTAAACTAGAAAAAATATTAGTGATACTATTGCATTTAAAGAATTATGGTCAATTAATATTTTGCATACAACTTTATTCATCATCTTATAAATAAAAAATATATAACTTATAATATCTATAGAAGTAGTCATGATGTGTGCCTCATCTTTCTCCATTGTGTAATTTATAATAGGACCTAAATTCATGTTGAAATAAGTGCTTACATAGTTTCTTGTCGCAGCTAGATGTGTACTTTATCAATTTTTGTCTCAAAATTAACATTTTGCAGGAGAAATGATAATTGATATTTATAACTAATTATGGTATTATTTCTACTACATAATAAATCCCAACTTTTCTTTTGAGATATTGAACATGGTACGTAAATTTGGGATCAATAAAAATGATGACCTATATAGGATGGGTACTATAGATGCTAAGACATTCTTAACCATGGTTTAATGTTACGGGTTAGCACTCCTCCTGCTTTTGAAGTATAGAAAAGCATATCGAAACTTTAAGTTCTATATATGAAATTATGGGAAACAATCTATATTTTTATTTGTCTCTCCTTTATGCCAGGTTCACATGGATCCCTAATATAATTACATTGCTAATATAACCTTCAAGTTTTAAAATTTTCCCCTTAACACCTTCATTTACCTCACATAAATACTAAAATTTACTCTAATTCATAGGGTTTTATGCATGCAATAGTGATAACAACTTGCATTTACTTCAAAAAAAATTAAATTCCTGTCCTTTTTACATCAGATAATATTAAAAATAATATATGCAAGGTGGCTAAACATAATTCACACCCATTATATATATACATACATACATACATATATATATATATATATATGTATGTATGTATGTATGTATGTATGTATGTATATTGTGTGTGTGTGTGTGTCCTTATCAGAGGTCCGTATAGACACCCAACTAGTTATTTTTTATGATCGATGATTAGAGAGTTTATAAATGACCAATATATGGGCATGTATCAAATTACACACCCATCATACTGATAAGTGTTTGATTTACTAATATTTTTAGGCTCATATTTAGTACATTTTTTTTGTTTATTTGAGTATTTTATTATTTATAATAATTAGGTCATTTATATTTTATTATTAGTGTCTAACTTACTTGTTTAGAGAAAAAGGAATGAATTTAATAAGTTTGGAGCAATTTGGAGTGGTTTTTGAAAAAGTTATGGACTGCATCAAAAGTATATAGTCATATTGGAAGAATTTAGAGGCATGTTGATTGATTTTTGTAGAACAAGTCTATGTTGATAAGGAACACTCCCTTATTACGTCCTAAGTAGGCTTTGTTGACATTAGATGTTTATGTTCATGCATATGTAGGCACCAAAAATATTGCACACCTGCTTCAAGTAAATGACTATCAACATGCCTATATTGATGCCTGTGTATCTCCCAGATGCCAAATTTTGAATTTTTAAAGCCAAGATTGAGTGACCAAATTAAAAAGGAGGCTCAGGAAACACAAAAAGAAACCTTAGGATGGATTAAAACACAAAAAAACAACCAAGGAAACCCTTTTAGAGTGGATTTTCATCAATCTAAACTGAAGTTTTTAAAGATTAAAAGGATTTCGTCATGTTACCTTTGATTTTCTACTTTCTCTTTCGTATTGATGTTATATTAGATATGATTAGGAACCAAAACCCTTTTTGGTATTTAAATTAGATGAACTTTAAGATTGACCTTGTGGTGATTTTCATTTTAATTTATTTAATTTATTCTTTAGTTTTACTAAGATTCAATCATGTTTCTTGATTATTGTTGAATTAATATTGTCGGCATATTGATTTATAAATGATTTTATGCAGTTGAGATTGAGAAATTCTTTATATGAATGGATCTAATATAATTGAAAGGAGTTGCATGAGAATCTAAAAATAGGTCAACAAAATCTTCTAGATTAGGATCAAACCTAAAAGTGAAATTCATAAACCAATTAATGCAATTCTAAGAGTTTTAATTAGAAAAAGATTTCAATTAATCAACATATGAATAGTTTTTAATAGTCTTAAGCAAAGATATGAGCATAATTGAGGAATTTATATGGTCCCAATGAACTTTAGATTAAATTTATAGGTGATGATTATATGAGAAGTCCAATGGGAATTTGAATTCCAGATAACATTGTTTATTGAATGATTCTTATATCAACTACCATTTTAATTTATCAATTGTTTTGATTTATTTTAGTTTATTATGTTAAATTTGATTTTTATCAGCCACTATCCCCATCATTTTTTATCAGATAATAGCAAAATAGTTATTACTAATACTAATTGTCGTCGCAGGATTGACCCACACCTACACCATATGCTTGCAATAAAACATAATCAATTCACAACCTGTTAAGCTTTTAGCACCATTATTAGGGACTAAGATATTAGGAATATGTGATTTCTATTAATTTGTCTATTATTTTTCTTTTTCAATTATTTTAGTTCTTTTGTGTATTTCAGTTTTCATCATTAATATATCTTTATTTTGTTGCTATTTTCGGAGCTTGGTTTGTCTATGACCTGAAACAATCTAGTAGAATTTGTTGAAGGAGATCCAAAAATTGAAATAATAACTCTTCAGAATCTCAAAATAAGGCTTGTAAAAAAAGGAGAAAAGTGGGAGTAAGAATTCAAAAAAGTGTAACCATAAACCATAATAGAATCATAGAGGACTATATTTGAGCAAACGAGGCCATTTCTAAATGGAATTGAGCACACTATCATTAGACCAACTATTATAGCTAATAACTTCAAGATTAAGCTAAATATCAATTAGATGGTGTAACAATTTTTTCCATTTGATGGGTTACAAAAGGAGGACCCGAACTCTCATATAATTAACTTTTTGGAAATCTATTACAAATTTAGTAATAATGGAGCCACTAATGATGCAATCAAATTAAGTTTGTTCCTTTTCGTATTGAGGAACTAAGCTAAGCAGTGGCTGAACTCTCTACGTAGAAGATCAATTATGACTTGGGATCGAATGGTTGGAAAATTCCTAGTGAAGTAATTTCAACTACTTCTTTTACCCATATTAAGTTTGAAACTTTGTATAGCACATAGGAGATATTTAAGGATTTATGGAGAAGATGTCTATACCATGGACTTCCTGTTTGGTTATAGGTCCAGACATTTTATAATGGTCTAAATTCTACAACCAGACGGTTGACAAACATAGCAGTTGTACTGTTTTAGTTAATTTATTTAGTGTAATTTTATTTGTGTTGGGTTTTTTAAATTAATTAGGGTGTTTAAATAAATTAATTACAAATTTTGTAATTAATTAATATTAGGGAGTTTTGTTTGTTTAATTTGGATATTCGAGTTTGTTAATTCCAGTACACTCCATTTTTATAGTTATATTTGGATTTATTTTACTTATTTACATTTTTTATTAATCCCTAATCAATTTATCATGGGATTACAATTATTTTAGTTGTTATGGTTTCATTGACATATATTGTACCTTTTATTTTAATAATCTTTTTTTATTTTCATATTTTAGAGAATAATGATGAAAAGGGCAAATATATCACACTAACGGTGGGAAAAGGAAGTTCCTAGGAAATGGTGAAAAGAGTGAGTGTACATCATGATAACTACCTTCACAGTCGGAGTCAACACAACTTACACGGACAGTACATCCCATACCAAGTTTAACAGCATTAGCCCATATCACTCGATACAAGAGATTGAGTTCTATGTCATATACTAAAAGCAAGTGTATTGACTGTGCAATGCTTGACCAGATCAAATAGAATGAAGATGTTTGAGACCAGATTAGTATTAATGGCTAGGATCGCCTCTTTACAATCAAGGAACCTACTTCTAAAGAGCTAACAACTGATCTCCTTGCCATATTCATACTAGAGAAGCGACATTGCACTTGGGATATAAAACATATGATCCAAATTTGGGTGTTTAGAGAGATGCATAGCATGAGCTACATTAGATTTTATCTTTATATGGGCCTGAACTTAAAGGAGTATGTTATTAACAAGGAACATGTAACGTTACTAATAAGTTTCCACATCAGAATTTGTAAAAAGACATATTGGCTTACCATTAGTAGAGTATGGTCTTACGATCCTACAAGATCCAAGGCATTTCAACTAAGATCCTCTACAGTGAGATATTTGAACTAACTGATCAGTCACAAAATAAGCAAAAAAAGTGATAGGACTAGTGTGGTAGGGAAGACAAATACGTTTTATCTTTATAGCATAATTGAGAGAGTCCTCGTCCACATCAGACGGATGATGTTAGGGTTAGAGATATATACGTGGGTCCATATGACCCTACCAGTTAGAGGCATGGGACTACTAGAGCGACTACTCAAGATGAGACTCTGGTGTGATAGATTACACCCATCAGCTTCGACACTCTGAGAGCGATACGAATGATTCAAAGGAGGCTGAATAAATAGGTACCTAATTGTACTCTTATGGGAGCTCATGAACTTACAGATATCAATAGAGCAGAAAGGGATCAACTCACGATATGAGATTGGTAGAGCAGACATGATGATCGCCTACCATAATCTCCAATGCCACCTGAGTGATAAGATGATTCCTTGGCGAGCACAGGTACACCTACATAGCTAGCCTTTCACACCTCCACATCGAGACCAATTTAATATTGCTTACTTGGAGAGGTATAATAACGTTTAATGTCAAAACATGATGAAACACTTCACCTTTTTCTATATCGTATATAAAAGTTTTCTAACACTCGAAAATGTCTTTCTTCATGTGAGCATTCAATATATGTCATCCATATAGGAATTTTATATATGTCAAGTCTAAGAGTTCAATCATAATGTCAAAGAAGATCCACAAATGAGATTCCTTAACTCTTGCCCAGGTTGTGTACAAAGATCTCGTAACTATTCCAATAGGCTGACAATGCATTATTGTTGTTCAGAAAAGATTGGTTCAATAAGTCTATCCATTTTCTAGGTTGCTTCCAGTCTTCAACTAAAGAGATGAAATAAAAATAATATTTAATCTTATGATAAATCACAATTTGAAGAACAAAAGATACAATAGTAAATAAAATTTCAAAGTTTAAGGTACGTATAACCATGTGCATTAATCACACTTACGAAATTTTCAAGGCTATTTCTACAAATCAATTAAAGAGATGGAATAAAATAATTGGTTGCTCTCTAGGGAGTTGAGCCCTTGGATTTGCTACGAGGGCAAAGTTATGAATACCGCACTGAATTTGGTACCAGATTAAGTTCTGGAATTGAACTGTACCGGTACCGGTCGGTACTGGGTACTGTTTCGGTTAATTTTTTAAATTTATGAAATAGTCTCTAAAATTTTTAAAAATTGCAAAATAGTCCATATTGGTATATTGTACAGTTGTATTGTATATTTTACTAGTTTATTGTTTACATCAACCATGCTTTCAAAAATCTTAATAATAAATAATAATGACAATTAATATGAAAT
>JANSVA010000008.1:42875971-42897913 GCA_025504915.1 Erythroxylum reticulatum | reverse complement strand
TCCAACACTTGATTAAACTCTAATCAAGAATGTTCAACTACAAATTACAAATCCTAAACCTAGGAAATCATAAATCAAAGTTAAACATGGATTAAACCACTCCCCTTCAAAGCCCATTGAACTCTATCCATCGCCATATCTTCAAGAGGAACGAAAACGCCTAGCCACACATTGCAACCGGAAACCTCACAACTAGGAATGAACCCCAGCTAACCATGGTGGATGTTGGCGGTGAAAAATAGAAGATAAAAGATATGAGACAAGTCTCCCCCCGGGAACCCCAAAGGGAACCGTGGGTGTTAAGGCAATAAAGTGCAATGCGTATTCTTCTCCTCCCCCAGCTGATGTAATATTGATGTATATATATGTTGGCTCTCTCCAACTTATCCAAAAATAGGTTTCTTCTTAAAAAGGATTATTGGGTTGGGTTATAAAGTATGTGAAATTTTCAAAAATGGTTCGAGTTTTGGAAGGTTCGTCCCGACGACAAATGTTTTTTTCCATAGTGAACTTTTCCCGAAAGGTTTTGCTCTGTTGCTGGTTCCTTTGCCGCAGCGAAATAATTAATCTTCGCCGCGGCAAACTTTCTCAAATGTACATCCTAGATTCCTTTATATTTCACCACGACAACATATCCTTTTTTCCACGGTGAACTTCCTATTCGTCTATTCTCTTGTTGGCTTCAGTTCAGCCTTCTTTGACTCTACACCTTCTTCTTCTTGAGTCCCTTCTCTTTAAGTCTCCTACAGCGAACAATGGTAGTTTGTAGTATCAATTGTTCTCAGAAAATTCACTAGTGCATTTAATATTGATTTGTGACAATTTTTACTCTCAAACTACATAAAATAAAGGTACACATTCAAGAGTCAATTTAAGCATAAAATCTAGAAATAAGAGCCAAAAAGTATAGTAAAAGTCATGAAAATGTCACCAATTTATATGATAAACTTGGGCTCAATCAGTATATTTGCTCGAGGGTAAGTAAAGGTTTGGTGTGGGGAAATTTGTTAGGTTGTCATTTTTATATATAAATCTCTTTAATGCGTTGAAATTATTATTCAAAATTTATGGATTTGTTTCTTAATTGTTCTCAGATGATTTTCAACACTTGAGAGGTGAAATTGAATCAAAAAGATGCAAGGAAAGTAAAGATGATCTGAATTCACAAACTTGCAAAAAAATAATTGATTAAGTGTGGGCACCTGCAAGGACAAAGAATGCCCACAGAATCTATTTTGAAATTAGATTTGATTTATCTAAGATCTTCATGATCTTGAGGATCAAATTGTTACCTTACTAATGGGGATGAGCAAGATGAACATGGGGGAAAGAATATCTGTTGAAGATAACAAAAAAGGAGGGAAGAGAGGACATCGAAAAAGGATAAAACAAGATTTTTATTACTGTTCACATTATGTAAGATAGGAAGTTTTACATTTTTCTGTAGTAGTTTTTCTAGGAGTTTTCGTATTTTCTAGGAAAAGACTAGGGATGGAGACTTTGTATTTTTCTATTTCTTTGTTGATTTTTACTTTCATTACGAATAGCTAAATCCTTCTTCTTTGTTGAATTGAACTACGTTATCATCTATTATGTATGAGATTTCCAAATAAAGTTTGTTTCATTGATGAATATTGAGTGTCTTCTAAATTTCTTTTTTATAATTGAATTGGTTAATTTCTAGCGTGCACAACTAGGAATTGAATTTTTTAATAGCTAGATTAGTAGGATTTGACATTCAGTTTTGCTAATCAAATTTGGCAATTAGGATTATCATGTTTTCGTTGGAGTTGGAAATTCTAGGAAGATTGTTAACTTGATTAATTGCATGAAATACATGTGTTATCTTGTTCATTGGTTTCTTAATTCTTAAAGCTATTAATCAGTTAAACTTAAGATCGTATCAAAGTTATTGAATAATAAGAGTGTTTAGAATACATATTTCTATTCATTGAATCTTAAGAGAAAAAATCACCGAATGAATGTTTGCTTATAGACTAGATTTTATATTGAGAATCCATATTAGTGTGATAATTTCGGTGAACTGAAACCAAGGATTGTTTACTGAATTTCCATATTTGATTATTATTGTTAATTTTCAATTTTAGCCATTTTAAATTATTAAATTTTCTTGAATTAAGACCACCCCCAAATTGTTTTAGTTTTGAACTCGTATAATCTTTACCATTAAAATTTCTTGTGGGAACGATCTCAACTCTTCACTAGCTACATTTTTCATTGCTATAGTTGGTATTAATTTGATTATAGGCGACATCAGTACCAATATCGCAAATTTTGCTTAGTCACCGTCAAGTGAATGTTAGTAAGACAATGTAAAAATTAAGAAAAATTGTTAATAGCAAATTAGATGTTAGTAGTTAACGAAACATTAAAAAATAAGACATCAGAAGTAGCCCAAGAGTTAATTGAAAATATGCTTATAAATAACTATCAATGGAATTTTATAAGAGTTAAACATAAAAAGCTAGCTGGAGTTTATTATGTAGATGAATTTATAGCTTTGGTGGTACAAGTTGAAGCTCTTTGTAAGAAAATTGGTTAATGTCAATCCTACAACAACCACTCAGGTGATGTAATGTAAGTTGTATAAAGGTGTGCGTACAAGCCAAGACAATCAAGCTATAAAGCCATAACAAAAAATGCTAAACACTTTGACTACATAGGTAATACAAGTACAATCTAGGTTAGAGGAACTACCTAAACTATGTATTGGGAAATCATAAGCAACAAAGGCAAAACCCTTTATCGATATTTCAATAATATCATCCTCTATAAAAGAAAATGTCTAACTTGGAAGATATCATGAGAAAAATTATTCAAGCATATGAAGTTTGCTTTCAAGATATATAAGTTTCATTAAGGAACTATGAAGGTTTTATTCATAACTTAGAGTACAAAATAGGAAAACTTACTAAGTTAATTTATAAGCAACTATAAGGAGGCTTACATAGCACCATTGAGATAAATATAAAGGAGCATATGAACGTAGTCATTACAAATGGTAAGGAGTTAAGCATGGAAAATAAATAAGTTAAGGAGGAGAAGATGGAGAAAAGGGACAAGGAGTAAGAGAAAGAAGGTGAGTATCCTAAGCTGGTGAAAGAGTTCAAGCTTAGTATGTTATACCCAGTGAAATTCTAGAAGGATTACATGGATGAGAAATTTGGAATGATTTTGGATCTCTTTAAACAACTTCATATTAACTTAATTTTTGTTTATGCTTTTTTCTTAATGCCTAAGTATGCTAATTTTATAAAATAGCTACTATCTAACAAGAGGAAGTTAAAAGAGTTATCTATAGTGAAACTAACTGAGGAGTGCTCTACCATCCTACAAAATAAACCACCTAAAAAGCTTAAGTATAGATGGAGTTTTACTATCCCTTACTTAATTGGCAGTTTAGAGATTGGAAAGGTATTAGTTGACTTAGGGGTTAGAATTAATTTGATGCCTTATAAGTTTTATAAGAAATTAAGTTTAAAAGAATCGAAATCAACTAAGATAAGTATCCAGTTACCTAGTAGGTCACCTAAGCATCCTAGAGGCGTCATTGAGGATGTTTTGGTTAAAGTTGAAAATTTCATTTGCCCATTTGATTTTTTCATATTAGATGTGGAGTACGTCGAAGGACCTCTTATTTTAGGTCATCCCTTTTTAGCTACTACTGGGATAATAATTCATGTAGGTAAAGCTAAATGAATGCTTAGAGTTAGATATAAAAAGATTACTTTTAAGATATCTAATTCTTTAAGACATTCTCTTGAACAGGATGAAACTTGTTATTTTCTTGATTTTTTGATTTTTTGATCTCAAATGTTATTAAAGAAATTATTAATGATGATCTAATTGAGCTATATGTTTTCTATTGAGAGGAGTTTAAACTCTGAAATAAAAATCTAGGTTAGGTTGAAGTGGGAATGTCAAGCTAATGATGTTAAACAAGCACTATTTAGGTGCTAACCTAAGTTTAATTGGTAATTTTATTTTATTTAGTTTTATTTTAGGATTCAATTTCTACAGTTCAATTTATACATATGATAATATTATATTTAAGTATAGAGTTTTTGGTTATTTAATGGTTATATGAGTGTTATTTTTTATCTTTTTTTCTTGGGCTTGCTTATGAATTTATAGAACGGAAGGTAAGTAGAAATTTGGCTAAATCAAAATGTTACAAAGAGTTACATGCCCATCAACTTACCTATATTGATGGCTATGTTCTTCTACATGCTATGTTCCATATGGAATAGAGGTGCCAACAAATTACAAAAAGATACATGGGCACTAATATGCCTGTGCTAGTGACTATGTTAAATTCTAACTTCTTTTCCTTGCTTGAAAAAAAGTTACAAAAATATACATGCCCACAAAAATGCCTTTGTTAATGGCTATGTAGTGCTTTCATCCCAACATGCCCATATTTTTTAAAAATTAGACCCCAAATTAGACAATACCAACCAACTACACACTCGTGTTACTTCTCTTTGTGAACTAACTTTTCTTAAAATCCCTCAATAGTTTCTCAAAAACCTATTATTCTTTTTCCCTCTCATTCCTTCCCTCTAAGTTATGTTCCCCACCCTTTTCTTATGCAAAACTTGACATCCAACTTATTTTCTTTAAAGCTTCACTGAATTAATGTATGTTTATGCATTGTTCATGATGTTTTAAAGTTATTGAACCAAATTTTAGGATAAATAGGTGTAGTAATCACTACTATAGGTGTTTATTTCAAATAAATTAGAGATTAAACCAATTTTTAAGGGGTTATTAACTTTCTTTCGGCAATTTTGCATGTTGGATTCAAATTTTATAGGGTTATTAAAGTTGTTTTTGGATGATTCTTTGATGAAATTGAACCCCTAAAGGTTGTTGAATGTTTAAACATGAATTCAATTACAAAATTGTTAATGCTATTGCATGAATTATATTTTTTAAGTTTTTGTACTGTTTTATTTAATTTATTTAGGGTAATTTTATTTTTTTGTTTTTTGGATCAATTAGGGTGTTTAGATAAATAATTACAAATTTTATATTTAATTGATGTTAAGTAGTTTTGTTTGTTTAATTTGGATATTCTAATTTATTAATGCCATTATACTCTAATTTTATAGATTATATTAGGAATTATTTGACTTATTTACAATTTTCTTATTAATCCCTAATTAATTTATCATAGGATTGCAATAGTTTTAGTTGTTGTGGATTGATTAACATATATTCACTATAAGAAAATAAGACAATCCGCGACATTTTATTGATACAACGGCATGGATTGTAAAGACTTTTCGTGATGTTTAAAAAACATCACAAAAAGTTCAAATTTTCCAGGACGTTTTATAAAAATGTCACGGATTTGTAATATCTTTTGCGACGTTTTATCAATAAAACATCACAAAATAGAAATCGCAATGTTTTATTGAATAAAATGTCACAAAAGATGTTTGCTTTTTTATTAATTAAAACATTTTGAATTATGAGACGGTAAGAATTGGAGGGAGAAGAGGAGGAATTAAAAGAACTATCAGTTTGCCTTTTCAAATTTCCTCTTTTGTTTTTTTTTGGTCTCCTCCCTTTCTCTTTCTCCTTTAGCTTTTTGTTTCTCTCTTTTTCCCTATTTCTCTTTATTCTCTCCTAAATTTGAAGCCCTAGCGAGAATCGACAATTTTAGTTGGCCATTTAACGGATGGTAACCGTTGAATTGGAAAAAGCTTTGACCTCCGCCGAGTCTCATTCCACAGCTGGTGAGACTGATCTCTGAGTAATGGCCAATGAACACCCTCCGCTTTACCGATTTCGATACTTGAACCATTCATTCTCGGGATCCACTAGGGTTTCTGTAAGGAATTTGGTTGAGATTCTACTTTATTGTTTCTTGTTGAGTTACATATGAGTAGTGTTATGGCACAGGCGGGGAGAGGAGGAGGAGGAGTTGCAGCGGTAGCCTTGGTGGTGGAGAAGGTGAGGAAGGGTGTGCGGACTGTGATATTCACGGTGGCAATGGTAGCGTCAATGCCAGTGTTCGTCGCAGTGGGAGACGTGTTAGTACCGCTGGTGTTGTTGTCGAATTTCAAGTGCTTGAGGTGCTATGGAGATGAGGAATCGTGTTATTTTCACATATTTGTTCTTTGTTCTAATTATTTGTGTGTTGCTTGTCAAACTTAAGAACAAGCTTTATGGCTCTTAATTTGCTTTTTCTTTCAATTTTCATTCCTGTTACTATAAAATTGGGTTTTCGTTCTTTAATCACGTATGCTTTGGTTAACAATTTTGATATTCATATATTCCCAAAGCCTAGAGACTTCTTGAATTTTCTTTCTAATTATTTGCTGTGGACTTCTTCAGGGTTCTTTGCAAGTTCACTTAATCCACAATCAATAATTTACAATCTCTGCAGCAGAGGAACATATCGGTTTTGCCTTGGTTTGAATGGTAATTGCATCCTGTGAAATCCCTCTTTATTTAAGGGTTTTGTTATGCTTTGGATTGCATTGCGTGACTATGAAAAAAAAATTATTTTGTTTGTCAGGATACAATTGGCTTCTTGATTTACAGATCAAGGAGGACTCCACTCTTATTCTGCATGTCCATCTACTTTTATGGTAATCCTTGGTATATGCTTCACCTACTCTTTGCTTGGCATCTTATTGGAATTGAATTGTTTAGTGAAAAACTTTAAATTTGGTTCCTTCAGTTGGTGGACGGAATATGAAGGTTTCGTCTTGTGACTTAGAAGATTGTGTAGAACAAAGAAGTAGATAAAGTTATAATGACAAGGATATAGTTTAAATTCCCATTGAATATCAACAAATTACTGAAATGCTTCATTTTCAATTTGAAAAGCTTTCAAATTTGCAATACAATGCTTTCCTACATTTTATGTTCATGGCAATTTTGACTTACATCTTTTTCTCCTTTTTTTGCCTTCCAAAATCCACATTACATTATCTTTTAATCAGTCGTTTTAAACTTTCAGTTGGCTGGTACTAACTCTTTTCCAGAGCTGCTGCATGTTAGCCAAGTTTTCTTATTTAGAGATGATGAGGAAACTAAACTTACAAGCTTTCTTGATTACAAACTGTTCAGGTCTGATCGTGGGAAGAATTGCAGGTCGTAAACCTGAATAAATAGGGAGGTTTTGGCTAATGAGACACGGCGAAGTGCTTACTAGTCGTAGAAAATAGCTCAAGAAATCTAGCTCAGGAGTTTCTGTTAGCTTATCAGGAATATTTAATTAATCTGATATATTAATGTCACTCTTCTTTTATATTTTTCAACTTTGTAAAACACTAAAACTTTCCCTATCTGTGTTTGTAAATACAAGAATTTCAGTCACACTTCCATTTCTATCCAAATCAATGTAAATTAGAATTATGCATATGCCTTAAAATTCAATTTGACCAATTTGATAATATATAATCTTTATGCTGTTGATGTATGTGTGAACAAGACTAAGATCTTACTGCTCTTAATTATTAAAATTAATATAAAATTGAAGAATTATTAAATAAATACAATTCATAAATAATATTGAATAGTTATTAAACAAATAAGATTTAAAATTTGTATTTTAAAAAATAATTATTAAAATTAAAAAATTATTAAATTAATATGATTTTCGAAAAATAATACAAATATTATAAAAACGTCGCGGAAAACATTCCGCGACGTTTCTAACGTTGCGGATTCCTTCACATTCTGTGACGTTTTAAAAATGTTGCGAAATATTAGACAATCCGCGACGTTTTTTAAAAATGTCGCGAAATGTTAGAAATGCCGTGATGATTTTTAAACATGTCGCGGATTCTCCAAATTTTCAATGACATTTTTGTAAACGTCGTAAATTGTCAATGTTTTCTATGACATTTTACATAAAACATCGCAAAAACCTTTTGCATACACCACATTCTGCGACATTCTTTGATGTTTTTTAAAACGTCACAGAATACATTCTGCGACATTTTTGGACATTCTGTAATATTTTAAAAACGTCGCAAAATGCCTTATTTTCTTGTAGTGATTATTCCCTTTGTTTTGATAATCTTTGCTTATTTTCATATTTTAAGGTATAAAAATGAAGGGGGAAAATATAGCACACCAATAATGGGAAAATGAAGTTCTTAGGAAAAGTAAAAAGGGTGAGGGTACATCGCAATAAATACCCCAACAGTCAAAGTCGGTGTAACTTACATCGACTTTACATTCCATACGAAGTTTAACAACACTAGCCACATTGCTCGGTAAAAGAGATTGAGGTCTATATCATATACTAAGATCTAATGTATTGACTTATTGTACTCGACTAGTGTTAGGACATAACAGATTTACACTATTCATCATTCCTTATGTACGAATATTCTTCTCTCTCTCCTTTACCGTCAGACGTGTAAATTTTATGTTACATCATTATAATTCTTTTGTACTACTATATCATACACTTCAATATATATAATAATAAACCTAAGCATGCAAGGTGTGTCTTGGTTTTCACCATTCTCCATTGTTATATTTTCTTTCTTAGTATCAGAGCATCCTCTTCACCATATCGCTTTCTTCTGCAACTTCCGACACTGTTGGGTCTTCTTCTTCTTCAACTCCAAGAAACTACACCTTATTTAGCTCCTCCAGCTAAACCACTGCGATCAAGTTGGATCATAGCAATTATTTAGTCTGGTAATCCATGGTACTACCTTTAATTGAGGGAAACAAACTAGAAGCTCACATTGATAGCACTACGAGTATTCCACCTCATGTCATCCCTGATGGTGCAGGGACCAAAGTAAATCCTGACTTTGAAGATTGGTACTCTACTGATCGTTTACTTATAGGATGGTTGAGAAACACCATGACTCAAGACATCGGTGCTCACCTTCTCCATTGTCAAACAGCTCAGGAACTTTGGAGTGGAGCTCATGCACTCTCGTGCGCCTCAACTAAAGCCCCTATAATGATTTACAAGACGGAGCTTCATCAAACTCACAAAAATGGTATGAAAATGGAAGAATACCTTACCAAAATAAAGAACACTGTAGAACAACTTGCTCTTGTCGGTGTACCTATTAACACTGAAGACCTCATTCTTCATACCTTGAATGGACTCGATACTGAATATAACGCAATAGTTGTAAAACTATTAGACCAACTTAACCTCACTTGTGTTAAAGCACAAGCCTCTTTGCTAGCCTTTGAAAGTCGTCTGGAACAACTCAACCAGTTTTCATCACTAGCCATTCAGCCAACTGCTCATATTGCACAACATGAAAATACCAGATCTGATGTCGAACGTCACTCCTTTGAACCAAGATCTGGAAGAGGTGGCTGGCGCAACTCTCGTGGCTCGCGTGGTGGTCTTTCACTTGGACGTCGCTGGGGAAGCAAAAATGGAAATCGTCCATTCTGCCATCTTTTCCATCATCCAGGTCATGTAGTAGCTAATTGTTATCATAGGTATGATCGTTCTTTTCAACCACCATCACAATCTGGCTTTCAACCACCGTATGGTTTTCAACCACCATTTGGATACTCTCTATAAGCATTTTATGCATCTCCCTACTCAGTATCCGATCCCACTTGGTATATGGACAGTGGATCCAACTACCATGTGACTCCTCACTCTGAACAACTTGAACATGTTACTGCAGTGGGTAAGTCTCATCTTCTTACAGCTACTGGAGAAAAGAATCGTATCATGGGTATAGGATCTACTTCTGTCTCTTATCCTCATTACCAATCAAAAATTCTTAAGGATGTATTATTCATCCCTACTGCTACTAAAAATCTAATGAGCGTGAACAAACTTGTTGAAGATAACTGTGTTGATATTCAGTTCACTAATCTTGGTTGCACTTTGAAGGACAAAGTAACGAGATGGCTATTGATGTAAGGGACACCTAAGCAAGGAATGTATCCCATGAGTAGTAAGACTAAGCCTCAACCTCAGGTTTATGTTGCATAACTCACCAACACAGATGACGATTTCATCAACTGGCATCACAAGCTAGGACATCCAAGTCATAGAATTCTAAAACAAATTCAGAAAAATAGTAATGTGAATGTTTCAGTGAATGAAAAATATGTATGTGAGGCTTGTCAATTTGGAAAATCAAAATAGTTACCTTTTCCTCATTCTACTTTGCATGCTTCTGCACCTCTAGAACTGATCCATACTGATTTATGGGAGCCCTCCCCTATTCAATCCTCACATGGTTATCAGTACTATATTCATTTCTTGGATGATTTTAGTCGATACACTTGGTTTTATCCCTTAAAACATAAAGGTGAGACTGTTGGTGCATTTAATCATTTTCGAGCCCTGGTTGAAAATCAATTCAATACAAGTATTAAAGCCATCCAGTGTGACAATGGTTCAGAATATAAACCTCTCATACCTATTGCACAAGTTGTGGGAATTCATCTCAAGTTCACTTGTCTGTATACTTCTCCTTAAAATGGAAGAGCTGAAAGAAAACACAAACATATAGTAGAAATGGGCCTGACTCTTTTAGCATAAGCAAAAATGTCATTAATTTATTGGGTTGATGCTTTTCAAGATGCTATTTTTCTAATCAACAGGCTCCCCACTTCGGTCTTATAAGGAGCTTCACTACTGTACAAATTGCTTAAAACATAACCAGAATATAAGACAATATAACCTTTTGGATGTGCTTGCTACCCATGTTTAAATCCATACTGCTAACACAAGTTTCAATTTCATAGTCAAAAATGCGTGTATCTAGGTTTTGCATCTCAGTAGAAAGGCCATAAATGCTTAAGTGCTTCTGGGAAAATTTTTATCTCCAGACATGTTGTAGTTGACCCATTTATGTTTCCTTTTGCCACAGGGTTCGTACATTAGAAAGTTAACATGTCTGAAACAGACGGTGGAATACCTCTTTTAATTCGCAATTCAAACGTGTCAGCGTTCTCTACCTTGCCTCAAAGATAAGAACCGAATGCCCTTGGCACCTCACCTATTCATGCTTCATTTGGAAAGCATTCTCTACCTCAGGACACTTTACCTATCGTTAACTCAATCGATCTTTCCTCCATAAATAGATCTGAGAGTCTGCCTCCTTCTGAAAATCTAGTATCTCCATCCTACCAACTCAATCAACATCCAATGACAACTAGGGCCAAGGATGGATTTTTAATCCTAAATATCCTTTCACTGGACTTCTTCAAGATGAAGACCTAGATTCCTTGTCACGAATCGCTATACCACTTTCAGTTCAAGATGCATTTTCATCTCCTCACTGGTGGTAAGCAATGGAGGATGAATTTGATGCCTTACAATGAATCAAAACATGGATCTTGGTTCCTCCCAACGGTACACAGCAACTTATTGACTATAAATGGGTATTCAAAATAAAGTTTAAAGCCAATGGTTATATCCTAAAACACAAAGCTCGGTTGGTTGCAAAAGGTTTCCAACAAAATACCGGAGTTAATTATGGTGAAACATTCAGTCCGGTTATCAAACCAACCACCATTCGTGTTATACTGACGATTGCCGTCACATTTCAGTGGGAAATATGATAGCTTGACGTGAATAACGCATTTCTAAATGGCTTTCTTCAAGAAGACATCTATATGAGACAACTCCAAGTATTCCTTGATCAACAACGACCTAACCATGTGTGTAAGTTTGTTAAAGCCATTTACGTCTTAAGACAGGCACCTCGGCTTAACCAAAGTTTGTTAAAACCCCATTTACTGCAATGGGGTTTTAAAAATGCCAAGAGTGAACTCTCTTTATTCTTATTTCACAAAGACAACCTCACTATGTTTGTCTTAATCTACGTAGACGATATTTTGTTCATTGGTAATAATACTGCCTACCTAAAATCCTTTATACAAAGGCTGAATGCACTTTTTTCTCTCAAGGATTTAGGACCTATATATTATTTCCTTGGACTGGAAATCTACATAGATAGCTCAGGCATGTATGTGAATCAAGGTAAATATATTCTTGACTTGTTAAAGAAATTTAATATGCTGGATTGCGCTTCTGTATCTACTCCAATGGTTGCTGGTTGAAAATTTTCTTCAACTGATGGAGAACTTATGTCGAATCCTACCATGTATCGACAAGATATAGGTTCACTTCAATATTTAACGACTACTTGTCCAGATATAGAATAAACTCAGTCACTTCTTATCTCACCTAACAGTCACCCATTTTTAAGCAGTTAAACGTATATTACGTTATCCTAAAGGAACTTATCATTATAGACTTCATCTAAAACCATTCTTCTCACTTCAGCTGATGCTTTATACCAATGCAGATTGGGCTACTGATACAGATGATCAGAGATCAATGGAAGGTTTATGTGTATCTTGGAGGCAAATTAGTGTCTTGGTCTTCACGGAAACAACGAGTAGTTTCTTGGTCAAGTACAGAATCTGAATATAGGGCATTAGCTGATGGTGCTGCTGAGGTTAAATGGTTAAGTTCACTATTATCTGAACTTAGTTTTCTCCTCCGACGTTCTTCTATACTATGGTGCGATAATATGAGCACAAGAGCATTAGCTGCAAATCTAGTCCAACATACTCGCAGTAAACATATAGAGATTGATGTTTATTTTATCCGAAATCTAATTTTGTCTGGCTTCATCAACATCCGATATATTTCCTTCTCTCATCAAGTAGCAGATTGCTTAACCAAAGCATTGACACACTCTCATTTCTTTTACTTAAGAAACAAACTCGGGTTGTCTATCACACCCTCTCATTTGAAGGGGAATGTTAGGACATAATAGATTTACACTATTTATCATTCCTTATATACGAATATTCTTCTCTCTGTCCTTTGCTATCAGAAGTGTAAATTTTCTGTTACATCGTTATAATTCTTTTTTACTACTGTATCGTACACTTCAATAAATATAATACATAATCCTGAGCATGCAAGATGCGTCTCGGTTTTCACCATTCTCCATTGTTATATTTTCTTTCTACTAGATCAAATCGACTTAAGATTTTTGAGAGCTAATCAGTAGTAGTGACTAGGATTGCTTCTTCAAGATCAAGGAACCTACTTCCAAAAAGCTAACAATTGAGTTCCTCACCATATTCGCATTAGAGCAGCAATATTACACCTAGGATGTTGAAAATATGACCCAATTTTGAGTGTCTAAAGAGATGTATAGCATGAGCTGCATGAGATTTTATTTTTGTAAGGGCATGTACTCAGAGGACTATGTTACTTACAAGGAATAAGTAGCGTTGCTAATAAGCTTCCCCATCAAAATTATAAAAAGACATGTTGGCTTACCATTAGTAGAGCATAGTCTTACGATCTTATAAAATCCAAGGCATTACAACTTAGATCCCCTACAGTGTGATAGGTGCCCTCACTACTTAGTCACGCGAAAAGTGGGAAAGGAGATATGACTGGTGTGGTAGGAAAATAAAAATGCTGTGTCTTTACAACATGATTGAGAGAGTTCTCATCCACGTTAGAAGTATGATGCTAGGGTTAAAGATACATGCGTGGTCTATATACCACTCGACTGATTAAATCCATGGGACTACTAGAGTGACTGCTTGAGATACGATTTGTATGATAGATGATATCTATCATCTTTGACACTCTAAGAGATAGGAATGATCCTCCAAAGGAGACTGAATCAATAGGGACTCAATAATACTGTAATGGGAGCTCATATACCTATGGCTATAGATAGAGAAGAAGGGGATCACCTTAAGATATGGGAGTAGTAGCCCAGATAAGATATGGGATTAGTGGCATCGGAGCAATAAGATGATTCCTTAGTGAGCATAGGGACACCTACCCAGCCTTTCATACCTCCACGTCGGGACCAGTTTAATATTGCTCAGCTAAAGAGGTATAATAATGTTTAATTGTAAACCACAATAAAACATGATCCTAAACATTTCCCTTCTTTTATACTGTATATCAAAATTTTCTAATAAGTGCAAATGTCTTTCTTTAGGGTAAGCATTCCATATCTTCGTAAATAATTCATATTTTATAGGCCACAACATCTAATACAATGCATAAAAGAACTCATCCGTATATAGGAAGTTTATTTATCTTAGGTTTTTGAGTTTATCATAATGTCAAAGAAGGTCCATAAATGATTCCTTAACTCTTGTACAGGTTGCATACAAAGATCTCGTAACTGTTCCAATAGGTCGATAATGCATTGTTGTTGTTCATATAGGTTTGGTTTAATAAGTCTCTCCATTTTCTAAGTTGCTTCCAATCTCCAACTAAAGAGATGAAATAAAATAATATTTAATATTTAAAATTTGAAAAACAAAAAGATACACTACAAAATAGAATTTCAAAGTTTAAGATACACTACTAAATTGAATTTCAAAGTTTAAGCTATGTATAACCATTTGCAATAATGATATTTATGGAACATTCAAGTCTGTTTTTAAAAATTAACTAAAGAGATAGAATAAAATAAATTTTCATATAATTAGCAAAATCTCAGCCAAATATTAATTACAAATAAATGAGTCATACAGAGCCATATTCATAGCTTATACTTACAAATTTGGAGTTTTTCTTATCCACCAATTTTAGGGTATGTTGTAGAAATCTCTACATGCTATAATTTCCTTTTTTATGTGTTTCGTATGTGTGCTTATCTTTGTTTATCCCTCCAAATCTAATACAACCTCTTCTAAATTCTTATTATACCACTATTTCCTCCTCTTTACAGGAGGTCAAAATGTTCTAAATGCATCAATTAAGTGACTTGACAATAGAGACCCAAGCCTACCATTGTAGACAGAGTTCCTATATTATGTTCACCTTAGCTAAAAAATGAAAAGGATGTACAAGCTTGGGGCATTGCAATTACTGTTAAGAAATTCAACTATTTCCATACAATTAGAATGCCAATAGAACAACATAAAATTTGATAACGAAGTTTGGCCAAATTGTGCCTACGTCTTCGGGGCTACTGCACACCCTTTTTATTAGAGAGAAAAACAACACTTATAAGTTTTTACTCTCAGCCCTCAACTCACTAGTGTTTACACAAACTCTCAAACCCTTACCCCAATGCACCCCAAAATTACTCACAAAAAACTTACTACTCTTAGTCTTTTTCTTTCTTACCAAAGGATGAGTGACTAAGAGTTAATATTTGTTTTTCCTTTAGGATAATATAAATGAAAGGAGGAGGGGGCTTATTTATACTTGTTTATCCTCCCCCCTTCTTCACTCACTTTCAATATGGGATAAAGTCCCTTACAAACCTAACAATCTCCCACTTGAAGACTAATTTCAATCTGTCTTCACACCTGGTTGATGCAGTAGCTCGTCTAGATTTTATTACTCTTGCAGGCCAACTAAAGTTGCACACAACTTTAGTTTCTTGATTGACAACACCTTGGTTAGCATGTCCGTAGGATTCTTGCTTCCAATGATCTTCTCAAGTGTTAACACTTCATCTTCTAGCAAGGATCTGAAGAAATGATAATGAACACCGATATGCTTGGTTCTGGAGTAGAATGATGGATTCTTGGCCAGATGAATTGTAGTCTGACTGTCACTATATAGGACATTCTTCTCCTGCATGAAACCCAACTCTGACAACAAATTTTGAAGCCAAATCATCTCTTTGCTAGCTTCGGTTATTGGTACGTACTCAGTTTCTGTAATGGATAATGCAACAATCTTCTGAATCTGTGATATCCAACTCATGGCTGTTGTACCTACAGTGAAAATGTAACCAGTGGTGCTTCTTTTTCTAACAACTTCACCTGCATAATCTGAGTTAACATAACCTTGTACTTTTATTTCTCCTTTTCCAATGTACAAGCATTTCTTGGTAGTGCCTCGAAGATATCTTAAAATCCACTTTACTACTTCCCAGTGGACTTTTCCTGGATTTGCCATGAATCTGCTAACTGCTCCCACTGTATGGCCTATGTCTGGCCTTGTGCATACCATGGCATACATTAACCTCCCAATAGTAGAGGCATAAGGAATTTTTGCCATCAAGTCTCGCTCTTCATTTGTCTGAGGTGACTAATTTTGAGATAGGTGAAAATGACTGACAAGGGGTGTGCTGACTAGTTTAGCATTCGCCATGTTAAACCGTTGCAAACACGATTAATGTAATCTGCTTGAGATAATTGTAATTCCCCTCTCTGCCTATTTCTGGTGATTTTCATCCCAAGAATCTTCTTAGTTGGACCCAGATCTTTCACGTCAAATTCTTTTGATAATTCTTGCTTCAATTTTTTGACGTCATCAACATTGGAGCCCTCTACTAACATGTCATTGACATAAAGTAGCAAAATGATATAATTGGACTAATATCTCATGATATAACAACAACGGTCGGCATTGCACTTCTGGAAGTCTTCCTTATGCATAAAGTTATCAATCTTTCTATATATCTGCCTTAGGGCTTGTTTCAGACCGTACAAGCTTTTCTTCAACTTACACACTAAATGCTCTTTTCCTTTCTCCAGGAAACCCTCTGGATGGTGCATAAATATCTCCTCATCCAAGTCTCCATGAAGAAATGATGTTTTCACATAACGCTACTCAAGATGGAGATCTTGACTTGCGACAATACTTAACATCGTTCTGATGGTATTAAGCTTTACCACTGGGGAGAAAATGTCGATATAGTCTATTCCTTCCTTCTGCTAGAACCCTTTGACTACTAACCGAGCTTTGTATCTTTTAGAACCATCAAAATCATCTTTGACCCGATACCCATTTGTTGTGGAGAGCCTTCTTTCCATTGGGTAACTTTGTTAGTTCCCAAGTTTGATTGGAGATTAAAGATCTCATCTCATCTTTCATTGCAAGCTCCCACTTACTGGCATCTTCTGTTTGGCATACTTCTTTATAAGACTCAGGCTCGCCTCCATCAGTTAACAATAGATAATCTGAGAATCTCCTGTTTGTCACATGAGGTCGAGAAGACCTTCTCAACTCAGGAACAGGAGAGGTGGGCTGTGGTGATTTAAGCTAAACTTCTTCTTCAATAGTTTCCTTTGATTGAGGATTTACTTCCATTTGCCTCACTGGAAAATTTGGGATATTACTGATATCAACAAATATAGGATTTCTCTGAGGGACTTTCTCTGATGTATGTTAGTCTTTATACATCAGTTTCTTATTAAAGACTACATCTCTACTTCGAATGATCTTCTTGTTTTTGTCATCCCAAATGCGATACCCGAACTCATCCTCTCCATAACCAATAAATGTGCATTTCTTAGATTTTTGATCAAGTTTATTTCTGCCTTGATCATTGATATGCACATATGTTGTATAGCCAAATACCTTGAGGTGTGAAAGCTTTACATCTTTTCCACTCCAAACCTCCTTTGGTATCTTGTACTCTAATGGAACTGATGGTCCTCGATTGATGAGATAAGCTGCTGTGTTGACTGCTTCTATCCAGAACTGCTTTGGTAAACCTGATTGCATCTGCATACTTCTAGCTTTTTCAGTTAAAGTTCGATTCATGCGCTCCGCTACACCATTATGTTGTAGCGTTCCTGGCACAGTTCTCTCCATTCTGATTCCATGCTCATAGCAGAACTTTTTGAATCTAGTGTCCTCATATTCTCCACCATTATCAGTTTTGAGATTCTTTATGTTGAGACCCGTCTCATTTTCAACCATAGCCTTCCATGTTTTGAAAGCATCAAATACTTCTGACTTGTCTCTTAAAAAGTAAACCCACGCCTTACAAGAGTGATCATCAATGAATGCCATGAAGTAGTGCTTTCCACCAATGGATGGAGTAGTTGTTAGCCCCCAAACGTCAGAATGCACGAGTTCAAGTTTCTCCTTCTTTGGCACTCTACCACCTATTTGAAAGCTATCTCTCTTATGCTTTCCAAGAATGCAGTCTTCACACGTATCAAGTTCTACCAACTATAGACCTGGTAGTTTTCCATAGGAATGTATTAACTTCATTCCTTTTTCACTCATATGGCCAAGTCTATGGTGCCACAAGTTAGAATCTCCGCTCCCTTATGCAACTGCAATTGAACAACATGCTCCAGTTGTTAAGTACATAGTACCATTCTTCTTTCCTTATGTTATAATCATTTCTCCCTTTGATACCTTCCATTCATAATTACGGAAATTTATGATGTAGTCTTCATTTGCTAATTGTCCCACTGAGATTAAGTTCTTTCTCAGATCAGGGATATGTCTAACATCTTTCAGCTCCCAAATGGCTCCATTTAGCTTGAGTTTAACTATACCTTTACCAATAATCTTGCAGGGATTATTATTACTAAGACACACACTGTCAAGATTTCCAGGCACATATTTCTCAAGAAGATCTTTCTCCGAAGTTGTATGGAATGATGCTCCGGAGTCCAATATCCATGCCTCTTGCTTGTTTTCTAAGGCACGTATCAAGGCATCATCTCCACCTGAGGTGGAAGCTATATTTGCCTCCTGGTTGTTCGACTCCTGCTTCTTTGAACCATTCTTACATTGATTTCTGTAGTGCCTAATATTTCCACAATTCCAACACTCAATATTTTTCGAGTTTCGGGAAGTAGTGGGATTCCGTGACTTAGACCTCTCGTCCTTTGATCTATCACAGTATCTTGATTTCCCACATCCTCTATTTCTTCCTTTTGATTCTGCAGCAAGGGAAGAGGAGGATGAGGTTTCACCTACCTCTTTTCTTCAGGTTTTCTCGTTAACAATCAAGCCACTAACATCCTTGAACTTCAACTTGTTGGTTCCCATTGAGTTACTCACTGATATGACCGTGGCACTCCAACTCTCTGGGAGGGATGAAAAAAGTATTAAGGCCTGTATTTCATCATCAAGATCAATATTCACTATACTCAACTGGTTCAAGACTTTGTTGAGTTCATTGATATGATGATCTACAGAGGTGCCTTATGTCATTTTTAAGTTGAACAAACGCCGCATCAAATGTACTTTGTTTATTGCCAATGGTTTTTCATAATACTCCGTCAATTCCTCCATAAGGCCTTTTGTGGTTTTTGTTTTTACCATGTTAAAGGCTATATTTAGGATACGGGCATTCGAATTGCTCAAAGGGCCTGTCTGTCAAGAATATCCAACTCTTCATCTGACATGTTTTCGGGCTTCTTTCCAAAGAGTGGTAGAAATTGGTTCTTCTTATACAGATAATCCTCTATATGCATCTTCCAGTATTAGAAATCTATGCCATCGAACTTATCGATTTTGTTGAGCATGCCATCTAGTTCCATCACTCCTACTGGCTTCTAGTTTCCTCGGACTATTACACTGAGGTTTGCAGTTATCAAAGTAGACCGCTAAGGTAAACAATTAGTGAAGAGAACTGATTCGGTAATACCCAGGAAAGATCGTCAAATGGACTCCTAAGACAGTATTACCATTCCACTTAAAATCCCAGGAAAGGGTGGAGGGGTCACAAATGGTCCAACTTAAAACCCGTCCTCCTAGACAGAAATTACGTGCACGATGTATTTATCACAACCTAACCACTTCTGTGGCAACTGCAGAGCATACTAACTCCAAGCTTCAACACGTGCAAGGAAAGTTTTCTGATGTAGAAAATACACTACTATGGCGATGACAGAGTATACTCACTTCTCTAAGGCTCTAATACTAATTGTTAGGAAATTAAACTATTCCACACAACTAGAATGCCAATAGAACAATACAAAATTTGATAACGGAGTTTGGCTAAATTGTGCCTACGTCTCCGAGGCTACTGCACACCCTTTTTATTAGAAAGAAAAACAACATTTACAAGTGTTTACTCTCAACACTCATCTCACTGGTGTTTACGCACACTCTCAAACCCTTACCCCAATACACCCCAAAATTACTCACAAAAAACTTACTACTCTTAGTCTTTTTCTTACTCACCAAAGGATGAGTGACTAAGAGTTAATATTTGTTTTGCTTTTTAGATAATATAAATGCAAGGGGGAGGGTGTTTATTTATACTTGTTTATCCTCCCCCTTCTTCACTCACTTTCAATATGGGAAAAAGTCCCGTTCAAACCTCACAATTACATCCAAGTGTAGATTAATAATCTCAATTTTAGTATTCTATTTTGATGAAATTTCGTAATTTCAATTCATCTTTTATCAATGAACCACAATAAATATTTGATTACAATTTAAAGTTTTATTTTACTAAAAAAAGATAATAAAATTTTATCCTGTAAGACAATTTAAACTATGTTTTTATTTAATTTCAAACAACATCAATTTATTATAATAATGATACATATGTCAAACATGATGAACCTTCCTTAAAGGCTTCATTCTTTGGGTTTTCTTCAGGCAGTATCAGTATTAACAATTCCCTGTTCCTTAAGTGACATATCTCAGTAATTCTCTATTCTATAGAGGATACATTGGGCAAACATAAATATTAGGTGAAGGAATAAACTATGTATAACCATTGTTTTAATTAAGAACACTCTTAATGAAAGTTCAATTAATCCCTCAACATAATCTTTACCTATATGTCAAAAAGCTAGTTGCTAAATAAAATTATTTATATATAATAACATCTTAATCTATATATGAGACTCCATGGATAGAAAAAACATTAATAAAAGAAAAAAGGAAGTTTGATGGGTAAATTTTCACAGCCAAACTACCAAAGTTCCCTACTTGTTATCTCAATATTTTCCTGATTATTTTTCACTCCATATTACATGATTATGAAATTATGAGTTTTTGTATGAAAAGGGTGGAAAAGGTTAAAGAAAAAGACACAAATAACAATATAGGTTATGTCTCACACATTTTACACAATGGATAGATATAATTTTAGAGTAATAGTAAAAAAAAGTTTTGCAAGGCCATAACAAGTTTTTGTCCTACTTGCACACGTGAGTTACAGGATAAGCATCTATATAATAGTTTCTAATAAGAGAAGAACTAGATGTTGGTGTGATTTATACTAAGACATGACATTCTTTCTATTCACTCAATATTTTTCTATTTAAGAGAGGATATGTTACTTACTTATAATGAGTGATGATTTTTTTAAAATTAAGTGTAATGTTGAAGAAATAGAATACCAGAACAATTTGGATTAGGCCAGGGTATGGTTTTTACTGAATGATGATATTTGAGGACCATGCAAAATAGTGGTATTAAATGTACTGATTGTTGTTATAGTTTGCAATAAGGCATCATTGCAGTGAAAAATGCTTTAGGCAACAAATAAAAGCGTAACCCTAAGTGCAATTATGGTTGCCTTTTTATTAAGACAACAAAGTTCATACCTTTAATAAAATAGGGTCTTAATAAGTATAAGGTAACAAAATAAAAAATGTTTCTTTAACGTTTGAATAAGGCAACATATTAGTTGCAACACTTTAACTCTTTATAAGGCAATAAAGTCAATTTTTTTAGACAACAATAAAAGAAACAATGAATTCTTTTGTTACCAATAGTATTTAATGTAAAGCAAACTCTTGTTATTATATAGACAACATCCATAAATACGTTAAAAGCAATATATAGATATCAAAGGTTGAGAATGTGTCACAAAGTCATATTTCTTCTATCACCATTAAGGTTTGAGGATGTGTCACAGTCAGATTTCCCTTTGTAATTGACGTTAAATATAGAAACATTGCCAAGAAGAACATCTGTGGACAAATTGGCAGTAAATCCTGCAGTGAAGCTGATGTTAGCCTCCATCCACGTCATGTAACGCCCCCTTACCGTAGGATATAAACCGGGACGCCCGTAGGTCATTCCGATACATATCCTACGATAAGGGTGAGCTACGAAAAATTACTATAATACTTCACATGGAATCATAATAATCATACATCAATATAAAATCCACTACCTTTTGAAACCATAAACTTTCCTCACTTCATTTCATCAAAATCAGAAATTTACATATCTGTCATAGTTCACTGTTTATACATCACTCCAAAAGAAATCCAATA
>JANSVA010000008.1:42806493-42832644 GCA_025504915.1 Erythroxylum reticulatum | reverse complement strand
TGTCAGCTTTAAGTTGCCCATTGGCCCAAGACCCTCATAGTTTTGCTCTTACCACACCTCGGAAAATGTGTCTAGTGGAGGAGAGGTATCCATATCCTTATAAGGCATACTTTGTTCTCCTCTCCAACTGATGTGGGATCTCACAATCCACCCCCTTCAAGGCCCAGCCCTCTTTAAGGCCCAACATCCCTACTGGCACAATCATTGGTAACAGCTCAGAACACCTACCTACAGATATTGTTTGCTTTAGGTTGGCCCTCGGCCCAAAACCCTCACAGTTTTGCTCTTCCCATATTTAGGAAAATATGTCTAGTGAGGGAGAGGTATCTATACCCCTATAAGGCGTACTTTGTTTTCCTCTTTAATCGATGTGAGATCTCACAATTCACCCCCTCGAGGCCCAGCCCTATTTAGCGCCCAGCATCCCCACTGGCACAAATGGTCAAGAACCAGCTCTGATACCATTTGTAACATCCCAGACCACCTGCTCACAGATATTGTCCACTTTGGTTGCTCCTTGAGCTAAGACCCTCATGGTTTTGCTCTTCCCACACTTGGAAAAACGCGTCTTATATGGAAGAGTATTCATACCTTTATAAGGCGTACTTTGTTCTCCTCTCCAACCGATGTGGGCTCTCACATTGGAGAAACATAGGCTGTGGTTGACATATGAGGGCACACGTGCAAGAACAATGGGCGCATGTGAGACACATGCCCACCATTCTCTACAAAAAAAGTCCCTAAAAACATTAATAGAGTGTGAATTGCATGCGCCAGTCAAAACCTTGTTAACTGCAGGGCGTTTGCAGTCCATGTGCCCACACTGTCTTGCACCCTAGCACCAAAGAGGCTTTTGGAGCGTGCAGAGCCTTTATTTATTTGTTTTTTTATTATTTTAAAAAAATCTTAATTTCAATATTAAATTTATTAAATGTAGATTAAATTAATTTATACTCCTAATTAAATTAAAAGAAATGTTTTTCCAATTTTGAAATTTTGTTTTCAAAGGGAATTTTTTATTAGGAAAGGTTTTGAAATTTAATTTAAGTTTTCAAGAGTTAAATTATTAAATTAAATTTGTTATTAAATCAAAAATTAGAATCAAGCAAAAATTTTAAATAATTTCTTTCATAATTAGATTATGTTTGAAATTATAAATATAATGAGATTATATTATTTTGATGAGAAAGGAAATTTTTGAAATTTTAAATCCCTTAATAAAATATTAAATACACGTTAAGAACGTGATAGTTGTCTTCTATTATTTGGGAATAAAACCAAAATTATGTTTATTGCTTAGCTTGTTGAGTCAACTCAAGGTCATTTTAACCTGGATATGTTTTATCTAAAATTAGTGGGTCCGTCCTACTTAACTAAATTTGTATGATTTAGATGAGTAAACTCATGACAATATAGATTTAGAGGCATGTTTAGGAATAATATATGTGATATATTTTGGCAAAAGTCGTCCTTTAACTGTTTTAGGAGTCACATGAGATGTGATTAAAAAGTAGTTTTCTACCTAATTTTTTATTAAGCAAACTCAAGATCAATTAATTTTAAATAGGATCCTAGCCCACTAGGAAATTATTTGATAATTTCTCGATTTAATAGTGAGGGTTATTATTTTGAATAAAATAGTGGGAACAATCAAATAATTTTAAAGTCCTTATTTTATTTGATTTTGGATATAAACTAATATTTGCTCCTTTTATGTTTGTCGATTATTGAATTTGAAGATGAGTACCAACCTAACCTTGAGCATCATAGATGCTAATAAGCATACTGGACCTAACTTTTCAGACTGGTTACGAAACTTAAGAATAGTTCTTAGGTAAGAAAAGAAGTTATACATTCTTGATACTCCTGCTCGATCAGAATCTTGTTTAGATGCAACAGATGAAGAATAGGAGAAATATCAACATTATATTGATGACATTAAACAAGCTACATGTGTGATGTTAACTGGAATGTCTCCTAAACTTCAGAGGCAGCATGAGAACATAGATGCACTTACTATGATATTGCATCTCAATGAGTTATTTGGCGCACAAAGTAGGGTAGAGAGATATCAAATCTCCAAGGCATTGTTTCAATGCAAGATAATAGAAGGATCTTCAATCAACCTGCATATGATGAAGTTGATTGGGTATATTAAAAAATTGGCCCAATTAAGTTTTGTCATAGACTATAAGTTAAGCGTTGATCTGGTGTTGCAGTCTCTAAGTTCAAGCTTTTCACAGTTCGTCATGAACTTCAACATGAAATAGAAGGACATGACATTGCCTGAACTATTAAATATGCTCAAGACTGCAGAAGGGTGCCTTAAGAAGGAACCCGGTTCTATACTTGTTGTCGATTCTTCTAAAGGCAAGAAAAAGGGCTTTAAGAAGAATAAGAACAAGAAACAAGAGGTTTTTACCAATGTAGTAAAGGCCAAATGAGGTGTTAAGAAGAAGAGAAATGACAAGGGCATATGTTTTCAATGTAAAGTTAACGGACATTAGAAGAGGAACTACCCATCTTATCTTGCTAGCCTGAAAGATAAGAAGCTTAAGGAAGTGATCTCTTCAGGTACGTTTATGATTGAGATTAATCTATCTACTTATGTTCCACATACTTGGGTATTATATACTAGATGTGGTTCTCATATTTGTAATAACATGTAGATATTAACATGGAGTAGATCATTGAAGAAAGGCTACGTGGACCTACGAGTTGGCAATAGAGCAAGAATTGCTACATTAGCTGTAAGAACTTGCAGTTTAACTTTTCCTTCTAGCCTTGTATTAGAACTTGATAATTGTTATTATATTCCTGTTATTACAAGAAACATCATTTCTATTTCTTATTTGGATTTGAATGGACTTGTCTTTGTAATTAACAATAACAGTTGTTCTTTTTATAAAGATGATGTTTATTATAGATCTGGATTACTTATTGTATGAGCTAGATCTTGAAAGGCCAATTCTTAATATAAATAGTAAGAAAAGAAAATTAAGTAACCAAAATCCATCTTATTTATGGCATTGTAGGTTAGGTCATATCAATGAAACTAGAATCACAAAATTACATAAAGAAGGATATTTGGATCATTTTGATTATAAATCATATGAAACTTGTGAATTTTGTTTATTGGAAAAGGGAAAGGGATAATGTGCTAGTGAGCTACTAGAATTAATACATTCAGATGTATGTGGGCCTATGTCCATAAATGCTAGAGGTGGATTCTCGTATTTCATTACATTCATAGATGACCATTATAGATATGGTTATGTATATTTGATGAAACAAAGATCTAAATCATTTGAAAAGTTTAAAGAATTTAGACTAGAGGTTGGGAAGCAACTCCACAACATAATGGAGTTTCTGATAGGAGAAATCATACACTATTAGATATGGTACATTCCATAATAAGTCATATAGTCCTTCCTATGTCCTTTTGGGGATGTGCAATTGAAACTACAATATATCTTCCAAACAAAGTTCCATCTAAATTGATTAATAAGACACCATACGAGATATAAAATGGTAGAAGACCTGGATTATCACACTTAAAAATTTAGGGATGTGAAGCTTATATAAAGCATGTTATATCTAATAAGCTTTAAGTTAAATCAGATAAATGCAAATTTATGGGGTATCCAAAAGATAGTTTCGAATATCAATTTTACCATCCTATTGAGCAAAAGGTGTTTGTCTTAAGACATGTTACATTCTTAGAAAGACAATTTATTCTCAAAGAAAGTAGTGGGAGTGAGGCTAAACTTAGAGAAGTTTATAAACCACAAATTTACATCGAAATGGAACAAGAACATCAAGTTGCTACATATGATGTACAACTGATAGTTAAAGAAACACATAGTCTATAATGAACTAGTAGGATATGTGGTTCTCCCTCTAGATTAGATATACATATTGAGCAGGGAAAGGATAATGTATCGCTCATACATGATGAGCCTACTAATTTTAAAGAAGCGATTTCTGACATTGATTCTTTTAAATGGAAAGAAGCTATGATATCTAAAATAGAATCCATGTACACTAACCAAGTATGGACTTTGGTTGATGCACCTGTTGGTATTGTACCTATTAGATGCAAGTGGGTTTTTAAGAGAAAAAATGACACGGATGGCAATGTACATATGTATAAAGTGAGAATAATGGCTAAAGGTTATAAACAAAAGCAAGGGGTTGATTTTGATAAAACCTTTTCGCTGATAGCTATGCTAAAATCCATTAGGATCTTATTAGCTATAGCAACATATCATGATTATGAAATTTGGCAGATGGATGTCAAAATAACATTTCTCAATGGGAATTTGTAGGAGGATGTGTATATGACATAAACTAAAGGTTTTGAATCCAAGAGATTTCCTAATCAAGTATACAAGTTACAAAGGTCCATTTATGGACTTAAGAAAGCATCACGGAGTTGGAACATCCGTTTTGATGAGATAATCAAAGAGTTTGATTTTATAAAAAATGTGGATAAACCATGCGTCTATAAGAAGGTTAGTGGGAGTGCAATCATTTTCTTAGTACTATACAAGAATGACTCATTGCTAATTGGAAACGACATACCTATACTACAGTCTGTAAAGATTTAGTTATCCAAGAACTTCTCTATGAAGGATATAGGAGAAGCATCCTATATTCTAGAAATAAGGATCTATAGAGATAGGTCAAAAAGGTTGTCTGGATTATCCCAATCCACATACATAGATAAAGTGCTAAATAGGTTTAGCATAGAGAATTCCGAAAGGGGATTCTTGATTACACTCTCATAGAATTTTGTGTTCAAATACACAAACAGAGATAGATAAAATGAATTGTATTTCATATGCTTCGAAAATTAGATCAATCATATATGCGATGCTATGTACTAGACCAGATGTTTCTTATACTTTGAGCATAACAAGCAGGTTTCAGTCTAATCCTAGTGAGGGTCACTGGAGGACTATGAAAAATATCTTAAAGTACTTGAGAAGAACTAAAGATATTTTCTTAGTCTATGGAGCAAATGAATTGAGAGTTTAAGGATATTTAGATGCATTGGAAAGACATAGCATTAATCAGGGAGATAGTGGAGCAAAAAGATATAGCATTTAAGCGAATTCCCATAGAAAAGAATCAAGTAGATCCTCTTACTAAGTCATTATCTCAAAAGAGACATAATCGACATATGGATAGATATGGTATTAGATTCATAGGCTATTGGCTTTAGTGCAAATAGGAGATTGTTAGTTTCTGCCCTTGCAGCTAATAAATTGGATGCAAAATAATGTATGACAATATTTTAATTAATGAAAAACTTTATTTATCTTTATGTATTAATTTAATTAATATTTTATATTTCAATACTAAAGGTAAAATCCTTAGAATAATTAATGTGTAATTGAAATTATGATGAGATCATAATTATGAGATAGTTTTATCAACACTGAATATTGTTGAAATAGTAAAACTAGCACATATTATGTTTCTTTCTGATGAAGAAATAATTGATCTCATAAATTAAAGTATGGAGATACTTAAACTAATGTGTGGGTGATTATTAGAGAATAAGACACTGAACTAATCTAATTATGAGAATTCCGAATAGAATATTACTTATGTATTTATGGATTATCTCATAATGATGGTTGTATAATTAATCCTTAGACTTGAGATTACCAAGGTATCTTGTGTGGGAATTATTGTGTTTTAATGCTACTTATGAATCGTCATAGGATAATTCAGTTGGTAGTACTTAGATGCAATATAAACCATGCAGAGATAATTGAGTAAGTCAATAAAGGATTCATCACTCTAAAGTAATTAGAGAAAATGTTCTACTGTTCTTGATTAGTAATAATTTATGGAATTCTCTGGCCAAAGAGAATTGACATTTGAAAACATATTTTCAAATTTCAATTATAAATCAATTATTAATTAGAAAGAACGAACATGATTTGATAGAAAGAGTAGACACTGTATCTATACTCTATCCAATTAGAACATTAGATGACGAAAGGATTAAATTATACATCATAACTATGCATGGACAGGTTAAGTCAATCACTTTGACATTCCTGATATGTGGGTAATCATAACATGTTGCTAGATGTCAATCATGACATATTGCTAGAGGTCAATCGTGACACATTGCTAGACGTCAATCGTGATTTATGATTATGAATTGTTTAATTGAAGAATTAAAGATAAATTAAAAGAAGTTTCAATTTATCTAATTCTAATTCTAAATTAGAATAGTAATTTATAATCATTTCTAATTTATTAAGAACCTAATATGTCACACATTAAAGAGTAATTTGTGAAAGAAAAATCAATTTAATTAAGTTCAACCTAATTATAAAGTTTAAGAAACTTTGGGGGATCAAATATGAGATATTTGATTTTATTAAAATTAAATTAATTATATTTTGATTATGATTATAATTATAATTATAATTAAAGAAATTTAATTTTAATTAAAGACCCTAATGATTTTTCTATTTAAATAAAGGAAGAATATTTAAGAAGCTAACACTTTGTCTTTTTCCTCCCAGTCTTGAGAATTGCTCTGTGAATACCATCAGACGTTGGACAATTAAACAACTTGTGAATTGATCAATCGAAAAGGTTTTAAAGGTTTTTCAATAGGAAGACAAACAAGGTACAATTTCTAATTTGTTTTGTGTTTTATTCAAATTTATTCCATTATCAGGATCTACTTAGAATTTGTAAAAAGTTTAGTTTTCCATTACGACCGTGATTTGATTACGATTAGATTCCAACAACTTGCCCACTCGATAATCATTGGTCGTTCATTTATATTGCATAATAAGACAATTTTCTATTTAATTATATACCATATGGATTAGGAGCAGGGGCATTTAGAAAATATGAGAGAAGTTGATTCTAGTTTAGCCTGACAAAGGAAACATAATTGACTGTGATGACCCCTCCATCTATCTTTGGTTGAAAGTCTACAGAAAGCCGCAAGCGAAGTAGTAGACGCCTTAGGAATAATGAGATTATGACATATAACATTAGAATAACTTATATTAGGGAGAAAAGACTAAAGAATTCTAAGTATGAAAAGTTGGTGAAGTTACCCGACTTGTCCAGGGTCCATATCAGGTAATTAGAGAGTTCTATGCTTGGGTTGTATTTTGGGAGATTCCTCATAATAAGAGACATATCTCTGTGAGTACAGCTCCAAGGTTCATCTTAAACAATCTTAGCCACTTTACTACCTTAGAGCTCAAGGGAAATCTGATTATAAAAAAGTTCAGTTCTTATATCATATAAATAGGGTTAATCTGGCACCTGTTACCAAATCATAGTCATGATTCTTGGCTATTCCCGATTTTCAATTTTATGTAAGGATAAAGAGAGTTTCTCGGCCTAAGTATTTCATTGACAAGCCATGCAAATTCATTGCTTTCTTTTAAGTTCTAGAAATAATTATTCAATAAGTAGTGTGCATACGTACATCTAACCTATGTAACCTCTTTATCACTTCACAATCTCCAATATCCATTTATCCATTAGCATTTTATTCTTGATTTTTTGGGATATTGTACCAAACCCCCTCCTACTTAGGGCAGTGTATAGCTAACCAAATCTTTGCACCATATAGATTGTTTAAGTCGCTAGTCCACAACAAGCGTTTGATTGGCTTCTTAAGCTCCTTAACTAGTGTCTTTGGAAGGATTATCAGCCCCCCAATGAGTATACAAGCTCATTAATCTAAATTTCACCAATTTAATTATACATACTAGGGATAAAAATCTATTTTGACATGCAAAGATTCTTTTCCTAGTTATCTCAATCCGATGTTGACATTCTGTAAACTTTGGTTTTGTAGGAAAGATAGGCAATCAGAAGTATGTAAAAGGCAAAGCTTATAATCGCATACGCTAATAATTGTTATAGGGAACTCACATTAGAGACATCGGCTAAAATAATCAACTTACTGTTTTCCAGATTTATCTCTGGCCCTAATATCTCAAAGAAGATCCTAAAGGAAGACATGATGGTTCTAACTGATTGATAATCATCTTAACAAAACAAAAAAGAAGGTCATCAACTTATGCCAACTTGAATCATTTAAGCTCATGAAAATTATAATGGAATTTAAAATATTTCATATTATAAATATTATTTTCAACCATTCCTGTGAGTATCTTAATTGATAGAGTGAATAGGTAGGGGTGTAATAGATCCCCCCGGTTAATGCCTTTTTCCCCTTTAAATAATGGAGTTAGTTATTTATTGACCAAAGCACTAAAGAATGGGGTTGGTATAGAAGGAAGCTTTGGCCCATTAAATGAACTGTATAGGGAAGTGAAAAGCCTGGAGACAGTTTAGGACAAAGTTCCAACCAAGAGTGCCAAAAGCTTTATAGAGATTGATCGTAAAAAGGCAACTGATGATTGAAGAGTTGGAATTGTTATCCTCGGAAACCTCTTGGGCCATTATAAAATTATCACCAATCTTTCTCTTATTAATAAATGCACCCTAGCATGGATATTTCAACCCCAGTGCTAGTATCTTGGCAATAACTTTATATATCAAGCTAAAACTTGATATTGGTTAAAATTCTTGTATGATTTTTATGTTTGTCTTCTTAAAAATAAGGCACATATGTCTTGTTTTTAAAAATTTACTATTGCTAAAATTTAAGAACATAATCTACAACCTAGCCACCTATAATATCTCAAGTATTTTGGAAGAATGAAGCGTTGAAATCATCAGGGTCTAGGGCCTTATCAGGTGTGAAGTTAAACATTACTTGCTTAATCTCACATTGAGTAATATGTCTAGTAAAAAGGGCACAAGTCTCTACAACCAATCTAACCCGTAGAAGTCCCAATCATCCCACTGCACTGCATACACCCCACAGCCCCATCACGCTTTGTGCTATAGGCTCCACTTCTAGTCCTCCATTATCACATCACATCACCCTCTACCGTCGTATCATAGCCTCCCTTTTATTGTGTTGTGTTGTAAAATTCCAAAAACTAAGCTTATGCTTGTACGTGTCAATATAGCCAAGGTTGCAAGAAAAATCCAGGAGCTAGAACCTTGTGTGATAAAGTGATAATATGATTGCTTGTGTTGAGTTTTATGGCTTGTGCACTTGAAGCTTGAGCTTGGGTTATACTCATAAAAATTAAATGTGTGCGTTGTTTCGAATTGGTTATACTTCTATGACGTTTGGAATTTAGAATTGAATTATGAATTTGAGGCTGTTCATTTATTGTTTGAAATTTGAGATACATTGAATGAAAGGTTAGTTTTTATTATAAATTGGATTATATATTATAAGTTGAATTTTGTTATCATCAAAATGGATTAGTTAATTTAGGGTTGAATTATATGATTGGTAATTACATAAATTAAGTTATAGTTATGATTTTAGGTCTATTATTGAATTATTTAGTTAGCTAATCAATAATCATATAAAATGAGTTATAGTTACGAGTTTGTGGTTGAATCACATAATTATACAAAATAGATTATAGTTGTGAGTTTATGTTTAAATTAAGTAATCATATAAAATGAGTTATATTGTGACTTTATGGTTAAATTATGTGAATACACAAATTGAATTATAGATATGAGTTAAGGTTGAATTATATAATAATATAAAATGAATTATAGTCGAATTATGTGATTATACAAATTGAATTATAGATGTGACTTATGGTTGAATTATGTAATAATATAAAATGACTTATAGTTGTGAATTGTGAGATTATGGTTGAATTATGTAATTGTACAAAATGAGCTATAGTTATGAGTTTATAATTGAATTATATAATCATACAAAATAAGTTGTAGTTGTAAGTTTATTTTTTAATTATGTAATTACATAAAATGGTTTATAATTGTGACCTTCTTTTTTAATTATGTAATCACACAAAATGAGCTATATTTGTGAAAGTACAACAATTAAAGTATATAGATGTTTGCGTTAAGAAAGAAATATGAGAATTTCTTGTGTAGAATGTGCTTAAGGAATTATTTATATAAGTTCATAAAGCCCACTTACATTTCTATATTGTATAATTATTAATAAATTATTGTTGCTTTATCTCTTCCTTTTTTTTACACAACTTTATTTTGATATGAAGTTATTATTTTTATTTTAATATATGTCTTAATTTATTTTTACAGATAAATGAAAGAAATTTCAAGTGCTATTAATAATTCAACCACTTTTGAGAAGATTTAATGGTCTAGTTTAGGCTCATGCTAGATTCGTTCCTGTAATTAAGAACATATCATTTTTTTTATTGTAATAAGTATTTGAAAGGTAGGGAATCACAAGATTAAAGAAGCATTTAGTTAGGATCAAAGGTGATGTTGAGCCATGTAAGAAAGTAAGTCATGACATGAAATGACAAATAAAGACTTTGCTTAAGGAGTATCAGCATGAGGAGGACAAAAAGACAAGACTAAACTATGAAATTGGAAGTGAAATTTTCCTTTTATGGTGTTTAGGATGACAGTGAGGATTTGAAGGTGAGTATTCCTACCCAACAAGAATGAAATGTTGCAGTTGATGTCAGGAAACAAAAAAGATATATGTCTAATTTTTTTACACCATGAACAATTTTTGGAGCTTAACCTTCAATCTGTAATGCCTTAGAATCTAAAGAAGCGACTTATAATATTGACATGATAATGGCTAGATAGTGGTATAATTCAAATATAGCATTTAATGCTACCCAATATTATTATTATCAGCCTATGGTGGATGATATTGTCTCTTATGATTCAAAATACAAAGCTCCTTCAATTAATGACCATAAAGGTAAAATTTTAAGTAGCTCTATTTATGAAATAAATAGTTAGTTGGAAGAAGAAGAATGACTTAAACTACTTTTGGGTGTTCAATCTTATGTGATGGGTGAAAAATAGAAGACAAGAGCCTATTATTAATTTTTTGGTTTATTCTACAAAAGGGATAATATTTTGAACTCTATTGATGCATCTGACTATGTTAGCAATGTTAATACTATATTTCAAATATTTAATGAAGTTGTGAATGAAGTTGGGTTTAGAAAATATTGTTCAATTCATTATTGACAATGATTCTACTTACAAAACAATTGGAAGAAGATTATAAAGTAGGTATAACTCTTTTCATTAGACTCCTTGTTCTGCACATTGCATTTACCTAATGATAGAAAATATAGGAGATGCTAGATATTTTCCTATCATTGATGAGATTGTGCATAAAGTAAAAAAATTTCTAAGTTCATCTACAATCGTGCATGGGTCCTCAATTTAACAAGAAAAGATTTCTTCAATGATAGGAATTAGTGTTGTCTTACTAGATTTACGACAAATTTCTTATCTCTTTAATGTTTTGATGAATAAGAAGTTGAGGCAAATGTTTATAAGTAATATATGATGTAACATCCTACTACCATAGGGTATATACTGGAATACCCTGTGGACATTCTAGTACATAAATTATAATAATGGCATGTTAAAGCATTCACATTACCAACTTAATTATGGCATCATCTTAAATACTTAAAAGTCACATATTTTAAAATCAAACTAAATTCCTCATTTCATTTCATAAAAACTGAATATACATTGTAGCTTTACAATATTTTCCAATATGTACAATGTCAAAACTAAGTACATAACATGCAACATACATTAGGAATTTTACAAAATTTCTAACTAAATCTTTCAGTCTCAGCTGACTGACCTTTGAGCCATTTCTTTTATTCAAAAGTACAAGAATTATTCTTCTTGTAGAGTCTCTGTCGCTAAAGTCCTCTCCCGATCTTGAAAAATCAAAGATGCAATTTTGATGAGTTTTGCGAACTCAATGAGGTAACCATCATCGAGGGTTCACTCAATCCATGCAACAAATCAACATACGTAACATGTAATTCACATTTTTGCATTTTGCAAGAAGCATTACATTTCACATTCTCATTCAAATATAAGACAAGAATACATTTTAATCAATCAAACATACATATTACAATGTATATGAAATGCTCATGAGACTCACTTTCACTTATTATTGTTGTTATAATCGATTTCCTTTTTACTAGCCCATATCTTTCGTAAATACCAAGCTATATTAGATAATGTCTCATATACTGGGTACATTCACAACTGAGCTTGATACTTTGATCACAATCTAAGCTTTAAGCTTTTTATACTGGTGACTACGGTCACAACTGCCTTTATCTTTCATGCATTCATGTAATGGATGCTTCACATTCTCATATTCTCAATCAATCATGTGATTTCACATTCACATTCAGAATACATTTACCATTGGACCCTAGACCAACATTCAACAAAATTGTTAAGTAACATTTATTTCTTCACATTCACATACAAATAACACTTCAAATATCACATTTATAAGATAATTCAAAATAAATTTTAAGAAAACAAATAATTAAGTGAGACCATCTAGGTTAGTCACAGATCACTCCAAAAAGCTATTGGCTCAAAGTCCCAGTAATGTATGAATGATGGTACTTAATATGCTCCTCTATAACATGCAATACATACACATTGGTACACATCACAACTTTGCACAATTATAAGTATTCATTTATGCACATTTATATATATGAAATATGCACAATGCATGTTCAATGACAATCCTGGGTATCTTTTCATTATTCTTGTCACATAATCTTTCATATATCAAACTCACATAAGTATAACTTGTACTTAGAGTTTGCATCTCAATAAAACAATTTGAATCCAATTTCATAATCCAATTTATCACTTCAGATTTTTCTAAAAAAAAACTTTCGGGTCTACTTTGGATGATCAATCTGATAGGGAAAATGGAGTAATTTGTCAACACTTTCTTCTATAAAATTGTTCCTATATGTATTAAGTTTCTAATGACACCAAGATTATACAATTTTATTTAGTATTCCAAAATTTATACTCAACATACTTCGGACTATTCTTAAGCTACAACAGTATTCTATACTCAACTTCAAGTTAGATTCTGGAACTCGTAGAGATAGAATTAAATTTCAATTTCTTCATAAAATTTGTATCCACATGTTTTTAGTTTAATTTAAATTAATAATCATCCCGTTTTGAGATCTAAATATAAAGATATAGCCAAAATACCGAAGCATGTTCAGTGAAATCATTCCATTTATGAAATTCCAACACTCCTCATCATTTTCATCCTAAATTTGTTATTCAATCTTCTCTGAATGGATTCAGATTATCATAAATTTTGTGGAGAGGAAGAACAATGTGTTATGATTTTGTTGGTTCAAATCTCATGTCATTTGGAGATTGGGAGAAGAAGTTATAACAAAAAGAACAAAGGATGTTCAAAATTGTCCACTTTCAATAAAGCTTCAAAGTCACGATCATGCACAAGCACGATTGTGAGATTCCAGGCAGGTGTGCGATGTCACGATCATGTAGAAGCACGATTGTGATTCTCCAGATGTCACGATCATGGTCATCACCTCTGCACGATCGTGCTTTTCCAGATCCCCTTCCAATGTCACGATCATGCAGAAGCACGATCGTGCAACTCCTTCTCTTCCAAAACTGCAGATTCCTTCTTCTTTCATTCATTTTTCCAGATTTCTACTCCTACACTTTACAACTAACACATCTTATGCATAATTTATCTTTTCTACTTCCATTTCAACTCCAATTATTCATAAACATATCCAAAATCCCATATTAAACTTAAACATAAAAAACCATCATCACTCACACATATTTCAAGTTTACTGCATTTGTTTTTATCTGCTGAACTTTTTCATAATTAATTCCAATCCAAAAACAGAACCTATTTCCAATTTTCTGTAATTGTCTACTTCACAATTTCTCATGAGACTCAAATTATCACAATCTTATGTACACTTTCTGCACATTTCCTAACTCACAAATTTTCATTAAACTCATTCATCACTTAGTATCACCGAAGCTACTCGTTCTACAACACTCATGCATGCATCCATTTACAAATATTAAAACATCATCAAAATTCATTTGCAATACCCAGAACATTTTTTTAAAATCACTTACTTGATTTCGGCAAAATTTTCCAGTAGTGAGAGTGAATAAGAGCTTTCAGTGAATGGGGGGAAAGTAAGAATAAAGAGAAGCAAAATAAAAGTTAGACTGAAATGTTTATTTTGCAAGGTATATCATTGATGTGAGAATCAAAAGCAGATGTTTCGGTGATGAATGTTTTATGTTGGTGATTTCAGTGAAGAACAATAAGAGCTGCAGAAATTTCCTTACTAAAAACATGACTACTTATATTCATGATACACTGCACATGCCAACAATGCATGTAAGCCATTTGTCACTCATTCATTGGCCTCTTATTTCTGCATTTTTCCTAGTCCAAAATACCCCAAATTTATAAAATATCTAAAATATCACCAAAAATTACTAAATCAATTTTAATACATTCCAATTTAATTTCCAAGACAAATAAAATCCACAATTCACATTTATAAACCAATTATACCCAAAAAATATCAATGAATGCATGTATAATCATTTTAATGTGCAAAAAAATCATTCTTCGTGTGTATGTGTATGTCATATTATACATAAGCATGAAATGCCCTTTCTAATTTCTCATTTACCTCTTTTGAACACTATTCTAGCCTTATCATGAGTAATAGGATGTTACATATGAGTTACATCTCAACATGTTAGGTATAATGTTGGATCAGAGATTTTGAGAATTATACAACATCACACCCAATCTGAAGTCACGCAATAAAGTGGGGTATGAGGAGGTCTGATAGTATGCAGCCTTACCCTTACATAATAGAGAGGTTGTTTCCAGTAGACCCACATGCAAATGTGATAATAAAAGAGTGATGCAGGTTAAAAAGTAAATAAGTACAACTAGCACACTAAATCTTTATGTAAATAAAATTACAATAAATACATAAATAAATAAAATACAAAATATAACTCGAATTTTAAAAAATATTTTAAAACTAAAATATAACGAAATATATCCTCTTTTTATCTTTAGAAAAGCACTAATACCTAGATGATAAGAGAGCAACAAAGCATTAAAGAACTCAACTTTGAATTATACAAAACACGAAAACTTTTAAAAAAATGAACATGTAACCAAAAACGTCTGAAACCATAAGATCATTAAGCATAAAAATTTAATCTTGACATAAACTTAACAATATCAAATGCAAAGATATCAACGTAATAAAACCCAGAGAACATTAAACACTAAATCAAACAAAGAAGCTAATATCAAAAGCAAAAAACTATAAAGAACAGAAATTTCAAAAAAATAACAAAACCAAGAAAATACCAAAGCAGAAGAGACTGATTAATCAAAAACCATACCCGAAATGCAAAGGCTATGAAGAAGGAAGAAAGAGTGAGAGCGCCAAGAAAGAGGGAGAACAACATAAAGAAACTTACATGTTGAATACTAATATTAATATCAAAACAATAAAAACTGTAACTAGCTGTCACTTTGCGATCTAACATTTTAAAATCAACTACAACAAAGAAGGTTTCTTTTCTTTCACCAAAAAAGGGAAAGAAAAGCTACCTATTTGTTGGAGATATTGAAGTAGATATTGAAAAGGTAGCACAGTCCAAACAACAATCCAAGTACCGAAGTCCTTTAAAATATATAAACAACATGAATAGGAGAACTTCACCTGACAGGAATGCTCAGTGACCCCATCCTTAGCGACGACCAAAGTGGAGGTATCGAGGGCCTGCGATTTAGGCCTGGAACCCTTTTTTGGATATTGTCTCAAAAAGTTTCTCATACATTAACAACTATAAGTTAGGTTAAGAATTATACGTGAAGATTATAAATTTTGGTCCCAATGTCAATTTATCATCCAAGTTTGTAAGTCTTTGGTGAGGGTCCTTCATTTGACTGATAGTGATGCAAAGGCAACAATATGTTATTTTTATGATGCCATGGAGAAGGCGAAGGAAGATCAAGGTCAATATGAAAAATAGACTTTTTTTGTATACACCTTATCTTACAGTCATCAATGAAAGATGAGAAAGATAACTTTACTCTCTATTGTTTACAAATGGGGAATTTTTTTAGTCCAATTGTTTATTTCATACTAAGTTTTACAAAGAAATCTGAAGTTAAAAGGAGAATGCTACTAACTATTACAACTATTATTGCCTATGAGATGATGCAAATTTTCCTAAACTCATATATGGAGATTTATAAGGATGATTCTGGTGATTTTGGGATACTCATTACTATTCTTAAAAGAGACAAACTTAATCTAGATATATATTTGTCATTTTTATTACTTGTTAAAAATTAATCATCACTTTATCTTATTTATAATGTTACTTTTGTTATTTGATGGTTGCTTGGTGGGACCAATTCAAAAGTGGTATTTTAGAATTGCAAAGGTTTATAATTCAAATTATAAGTCAATGTGTGAGTGTAACAAGGTGTGAAAGGAATTGAAGGACATTTGAATTCATCCATTCCAAGAAAAGGAGTAGATTGAAACAAAAAACATTGAATGACTTGGTCTTTATTCGATATAATTTGAAGCTTTGGGGAAGGTACATTATTATCATTATTAAGTTGAATGTAATTTCTTAACAAGTTAATTTTATTTGTTTATTAGGACTCTTAATAAAACAAGTAGTTCTATAGATCTGATTTGTCTTAACCATATCAATCTTTTGGCAGAATAAGTTTTTGATGAGTTTGATAGATAAGAGTGACTTAGAAGAAAATATTTGATGGAAAAGTATTGACATGTTATTTAATGCAATAAATTTGAATGATGGTGATGATAAGACTCCTCTCAATTATGAGGATTTTATATCGAACAAGAGTTAGGGTCAATACAATTTGAGCGAATACTCGATTGAATAAAGTTATAGGTTTTCATTTCTTCTCTTCTTTTTATTTATTTTCACTTATATTTGATGCATATGTTAAATTCTATGTATGTAATATAAATATAATTCTAAATGTTTGGTTCAGGTTTCACTTCTAGTTAGTTGTTTCCTAGGCACGAACTCTTGTTGTAACAATTAAATAGTCATAGATCTTTATTATTCTTTTTATTTGATGTTTTAATAATTATTATTTATTATATGATAAAATTGTAATGTTATAAGTACTTTGTATTATTATTAATTTTATATTTGTGATGATTAAATGATTTTTTTCATATTAATTATAGTTATTGTTTATATGTAAAATATATGAAAAGTAATATTAATAGAAATAAATAGATTATTATTATTTCAAATTTTTATTGTTATGATTTTTAGGGACAGAGTTAATGTAAAATTATAAGTTATATAATAAAATATATTGAGGGAATATTTTGTAAATTTATAAAAATTCAATGACTATTTTATAATTGTAAAAAATTACCCAAACTGATATTAGATATCGACCGGTATTGATACCTTGGTAGACTATCTAATTCTCTAGAAATGTTCAATTTAAACCCTCTAATTGTTTATGCTAAACCGGCATATTTTCTTAGAGAACTGATTAATACTTCTGCTACGAAAAAGGGTTAGGATAAGAAAAGCTTAATTTTTCGTGGTCTTGCTATAGTTAAGCGATCCTTCTTGGATAATTCGTCTAAAGTTCTTTGTAATGGTATCAAACCTAATTTCGATACACAATATTCATAATATTACTCAGCATTGTCATTATTTCTATCAACCAGTTACCTTTCACCACATATTAATGTTACTGCCTTGGTCTGAGTCAAGTGTACCCTTCTGAAGAAAATAATCCAATTACTATATATTAAATGTTATCAATTGGTTATATAAGCATATAGTGTGGTAATATACACTTCTGTCTTTTTCTCAAGTTGGATGCCCTAACCAACAGTTCTTGTCCTCTTTTTACAGTACTCATTAATTCTTATTCCTTCTTCCACTCTTTGATAGCTTCTTTTAGGTTCTCCCTCATCTCTTCTTCTATTGATCTCGAGTACCAATAATTTTGTATTATGGTGTTGAATTTGGTGAGTCAAATGGCTGCTTAATATTCATCCTTTCAATGATTCAATACCCAGCGACTGCATCTTTGAACTCTCCGATGTTAGCAAAGTGCATGCTAAGACTAAAACTTATTCTTGCATCATTTTTATATTCTGAAAATCTCACCTTTAAATTGCTCTCCTCTTTCTCAAAACTTGTATTGTCTTACTTCTTCCACAACTGGAATTATCATCATTGTTAACATAATATGTTTCATCACCTTCTTACTCAACTCATCGTAAACTCTCACCAAGTGGAAATGTAATTAAATGAATAAATATCAACACAGGGTACCTCAAATTTTCAATTTCTCTTGGTATACCGGTACTTATCCATCAACACAAGATATCCCCGAGACTCAAGACATCCCGGTACGACTCTAGTACCTAGTCATTAGCACAAGACATCCCCGGGACTCAAGATGCCCCAATATCTACTCCACAGATAGATACCTAGCTACCACTTGCTCATATTGACGCAACCTAACCATATAAAACCATCAAATGTAGCCTATTTTAGGCAAGCCACTAATTCTCAATTTTCTCCAATTATTCACAACTTATTAACCACTAGTCTCTATTTAATTTAACACATTTTATCAACTCACAAACAATACACATTAGAAAATGTAACAAAATATAACAATGAAACACCTTATACTATAATAATTATTTGATAATTAAAGTAAAATTAATCCATGTATGTAATTATTAATCATTAATTTAATTAGTGACTAATTCAAAATATAATTTATTAATAACAAAACAGTACTTTATTTTAAGAGCAAAGTCTAAGGTTATCCTTACCTCTATTTCAAACTCAACTAATTGATAGCCCAAATTACTCCTTAATTGGACATTTGGACCTAAAATTTACAAAAATTCTATTAGACTAATTTATAAAAAAATTTCTAACCCAATTACACTTAATGATCCAACATTATTCTCTCTTTTAGTTTATTCCTAATTATAAAAATTAATAACCTTACTAACCTAACCCCCATAATTACTAAAATACCCTTAACTAAATAAAAATCCTATCTTACCTTCACTCATTTTTATTAATATCAAAAATGCCTTTCTTACAACGAAATTCCAGATTTACCCTTCACTTTCTGCATTCCCTATTCTCCCCCTACATGCAACTTAAATTTTCAAATAATGTCATCATCTTCACCCTCTCCACTTCTCTCATCTCCTCTTCTTTTATCATTTTCTAGCCCCATTTTCTTCATTTTTATCTCTTCATGCAACTTCAATTATTGTTCAATCAACCACAACATGCAATCTAACTATAACCTAGTGTAGGATGATCAAAATCACACAAAAATACATAAAAATGACTGCCGGAAGTTTACCTAAGTGTGAGGACTTTTGATGTTGTTAATTACCACAACTTCCTCTAAATTTGTTGCAAAACAAACAAAATGTGGGAACCTATAAGGAAAGTGTTACATGCAGGAGAAAAATGGCACATTAATACACATACTAACTGTAAAAGTTGAGAGAAAATGAAGAAGAAAAAATTGTTTATTGTTGGTTTTTCTCTAAAGTTGTAGTTGATGGCTTCTTTTATATTTTAAAAGTTATGGGTTGGCCTGGGCTATTGGGTAAGTTTGTGCTAATGAATGGGCTTTACACTATACACATGCACATAAGATAAAGTGACAAATGTATTCCTATGTTCCTTAATTTAAATAAGCTTTATATTTTTTAATAATCTCAAATACACCATAATAGAAACCATAAAATTAAATTTCAATACACAAATTACATATTATAAACAAACCAAAATGGAATCAATGAACATATTCTTTTCCTGACATAACATAACACATGCATATATAAATCCAAAAGATAAAAACGCAAACTCAACCATTTTTAAAGAAAATCATAAAGATTCTTAACCTTGTATAGCAAAACGAAAAAAGGACCTTGAAGTTGCTTCTCTTTCATGGCTCGTCCTCAGTGTGCCCCCTTGTAACTCGCATGCTCTTTTCTCTTACCTTTCACTATCAAAGTTGTCACATAATGACTTTTAACAACTTTGCCCCTACGGAAAGGGTTAGTTTTAACAACCTATTTGGTTGAGGGCCATCTATTCTTAATAATTAAGTATTTTGATGTTTGGTTAGAAAAAAACCAACAAAATAATTATTCATAACATTAATAATTTCTAGACATGAGGGAATAGATAAAGATTATTTCAAATTGTCTTTACCTATTCCATGCATGATCAGAATATGTAAAAACAACAAAGAAAAATCTTATGGACAAGTTAGTTCATCTCCTCCCTCCAGAAAAATCATCTATCACATTCCCCTCAACCAAAAACTCTCACTCACGTATTGTCTAGTCTCACGTACGCCTAGTGGCTCTCTCTCCCTCTTCACGCTTTTGTCTCTTTTCTCCACTTTTGGTTTTGTCTCCACTTTCTCCACTTTTAGGGTCTTCTAAGTTCTACCTCTCCTCTTTCTGTTCTTCTTCTACTTCCCCACCATCATTGGTTCATTATCACTGCATTTTCAATTCCGCCCATCAATGCTTCTGTTACTTGTCTAACTGGATTTTGAGTTTGTCTCTCTAACTTATTCTTGTTAGATTTAGTCTTATCTTTTTTTAGTTTGTTAATTTTATCTCCTGCGTTGTTGTAATTTCTAACCTCTTCAGTTAGACGTAATCTTTTCTGTTAGATGAAATCTTTCTGTTGTATCTCTAGTGTATAAATTCATTGCTGGACCAACAGTGTCCATATGTAGCCTAAACAAAACATCACTAGAAACTCTTCTTCTTTGATGGTATCAGAGCTTTTGGCAATCAAAAACAATGTCTTCCACTAACTTATCTTCCACCTCTACTGTCACTTGCTAAACCCTCACCTCTTCCACCTCCTCCTCTGGTGGCCCTCTTCCTAAGCCATAGTTTATCCACTTCATCAATGTTAAACTCACCAAAGACAATTATTTACTATGGAAAGCCCAGATCGTCCCTTATTTTCGAAGCCAACACCTTCTGGGGTATGTTAATGGTTCTATCAAGACTCCTCCCACAAACCTCAAATGGTGAAACACATTAAGTTCCAAATCCTGCTTATACCATCTAGTATCAGCAAGATCAACTGGTTTTGAGCGCATTACAATCATCACCTACCGAGGAGATCCTTGGGCTTGTCCTGTTTCTCACCACATCAGTTGAGGTATGGAATTCTCTTGAACAGATGTTTGCTATCCTCACTTCTTGTTATTTTATAAATAGATTGCCCAACAAAGTTATCAATAATGAATCTCGTCTTTCTCGTCTATTTCATACTTCACCTAACTACAATATGTTAAAAGTTTTTGGTTGTGTTTGTTGGCCTAATCTTAGGCCATATAACAACAAAAAAACTTGATTTTCGAACTTAACAATGTGTCTTCCTTGGATATAGTGATATACATAAGGGATATAAATGTTTACATAAATCTTTCGGCCTAGTTTATATTTCTCAAGATGTCATTTTGATGAAACAAATTTTCCTTTTGCCAAAACTGAAAATAATTTTCAGCATACCAATTCCACTGTTCCAAACCTTGTCACTCTTCCTTCTCAACTTAGCCCTCAAACCTCCACATCCTCTGAACTAGTTCTAGTTAGTGACTAAGTGGAGAGTTACACTCCCACTCCCTCATCAAATAACACAACTAATTCTAGTTCAAGTTCTTCTGGTGATGGTGTGAAGTCCAGTTCTGAAGGAAGTCCACTTGTTGCTTCTGAACTAGTGCGCATGGCTCAAGATGAAGGACATCAGATGAGGACTCGATTACAAAATAAGGTGTCAAAATCAAAACAATTTATAGATGACATCATTCGTTATCCACTCAATCGAAAGGGGTTTGCTACTATCTCCACTATCACACCAGCTACATACGCTCCAACTGCGACATAACCTCACTGGCATTAAGCAATGGACTCTGAATTTCAAGCTCTCATACAAAACAAGACGGGGCATTTAGTTCCTTTTTGATAGGGACAGAATGTTATTGACTCCAAATGGGTCTACAAAGTGAAACAAAAATATGATGGCTCCATTGATCGATACAAAGCGAATCTTTTAGTAAAGGGGTTCAAACAAATTCATGACATTGACTACGAAGATACATTTAGTCCAGTTATCAAGCTTACTACTATCATATTTATCCTTTCAATTGTTGTTGCTAATGGTTGGATTCTTAGACATTTGGATACGCATAACACATTTCCTCATGGTGTTCTATAGGAAGAAGTTTACTTGCATTAACCGCAAGGATATGGAGACCTAAAATTTCCTGGATTTGTATGCAAGCTTGACAAAGTGCTTTCCAAGAGCAAGGTTTTCATGGCTGAGTACCAAGCTTCATATGCTCGAATTTGTACCCTCAAAGGTTGACACCTCGTTGTTCATTTTCAAGTCATCAGAAGTACTCATCTATATGCTTATATATGTGGACGACATAATTATAGCCAGTTTAAGTTCATGTGCTACTGATAAGTTGGTTCAGTAGCTGACTAGAGAGTTTGCTTTAAAAGATCTAGGCAATTTGAGTTATTTTATCGGTATTGAGGCATCTCACGTCAAGAATGGTTTGTTTCTTACTCAACAAAAATATATTATAGACCTGCTACTGCGAGCAAAGATGACCAATTGCAAACCAATATCAACTCCTATAGCCAATTCAATGCAGCTATCCAAGACTCAAGGAACATCACTGTCAGCTATCCAATTGGTTACAATCATTGTTGAAGGAGCTAGGAGTCTACCAATCAAGAGCACCCTCCTTGTGGTGCGATAATCTTGGAGCTACCTACTTATTAGCGAACCCGGTATTTCATGCGAGAATGAAGCATATTGAGATAGACTTTCATTTTGTTAGAGAACGAGTGGCAACAAAGTCTCTGGATGTTTGGTTTATTTCATCGTCAGATCAAGTAATCGACATTTTTACCAAATCGCTCAATCGAGAGTTGTTTCACAAATTTCATCACAATCTCAACTTGATTTCATTGGCTAAGATTGAAGGGAAGTGTTAGGTTTTAGTATTATCGTTTTTCAGTTAGTTGATTTTATCTCTTGAAGTGTTGTAATTTCTAACCTCTTCTGTTAGATGTAATTTTTTCTGTTAGATGAAATCTTTTTTATTGTATCTTTAGTGTATAAATTCGTTACTGGACCAACAGTGTCCATATGCAGCCTAAACAAACCATCATTTTGGTTGGAGATGGAATGAAATTGGAATGTTGGAGTTGTTGGGGGATTACTTTTATGAGAAATTTTGGTTATCATCGTTTCTTTTTCCTTTAAGTAGATTTCATGACTGTCTTGGGGATAATTCCATTTTGTTTTCATAATCTAGCTCTTCGTATACGATTCCATTTCATGATTTCCTTTCCATTTTTCTACTTGCACTCTTTTCTTTCCTTTTTTATATTGAATGTGCTGTAGTTTCTCTCTGCATGGATCCATCCTTGAATGATTTGAATAAAGATGGAATGATGAAAAGACATATCTAATCTCTTTAGGCATTATTAGGGATTGACGTTCTATTATGTGAAACAATTGGTCTTTTAACTTATGATGTATGTTTTAATATGTGATTCATTAGCTTGTTTTATACTTTGTTGCTATTGTTGTAAGGCGTGTAAATGCAATTCAAGTCATCTAACTCACATAGATCATGTTAGATATGATCATTTGTATATACATATAATAAACAAAGAATCACGTACTTAGATTCCTGTTATAGTTCTACTGGTTAAAGAACTGTTCGTTACAAATTTACTGCAGGGATATTTTGTTTCTACTCTTCTCTGTATTATATAGAAGAAGTCAAGCAACTTAAAATCATACTTATCAATGTATGTCTTCATGGATTGTTTTAAATGGACTTTATATAACTACCATCATATTACTACCTTTGGTAGTTATTTTAAGAGTATGACTATTATACCCTTTATGGGTGTAATAATGACTCATATCTCCTACTCACATATGATGGGTTTAATCTTATAAAACAAACTCTGTAATGCTCATACTTGTTCAATAACCGGTGTGACGAGCATATGACGAGAGCATAGTGACATATATCTATTAGAAGTATATGACATCTCGATCAACGCATTGATCGTAAGACTTAAATGTCCTTGAGTAGAAATTGTATGCTATACCCTAGGTCATATCTTGCATTTGCATTTTTCTTTGATCTCATTTAGTTTCTTTAAGTCATCACTATATTCAAGTTCTCTACTAAAGAGACGACGGTCATCTATGAATACTTTTCATGCGAGCCAATGATAAAAAATAAATGACCTTCCTCTATTCTCAATTCTCTTTTGAATTTAATTTAATTTTCTTTCCTAGAATTATTCCATAGGATCGCATCTTGCATGATCTTTTGATAATAACCTAAAGTAGCAAACCTTAAATTTAATTCTCAAGAATGAAACAAAAGTCATAAAGGTATATAATGAGGTTCTTCTCAACCTCAAGGATGTCACACAATATAAGATGAGATCTTGTGACTTACATTAATCCCTTTTTGTGGTTAGTTGTCCACACATGGTACGAGTCATGTGCTACGGTATTTACCCACTTTGTTTAACTTAAACATCTTTCATTTAAGAAATACCGTATAAATGATAGTTCAAACATACTCAAAGTTTAACTTAAGTTCACTTATCTTCTCAAAAACTTATTCGGAACTCACATCTGGCAACGTAATACAGATATAATGATTAATTAATCACTTTGAACCAATTTCCTTGCGGTATATATGGTTTAAGTTTCTTGCTCTCAATTATCACCTAGATAATAAGCTTTAAACTTGCCTCATCTCTAATGAGCATAAACACTAGAGGTGATTTCCCGTATGAGAGAGCCAATTTATAATCTGTGTTATATAGTTATGATTCATCCCAAAATATATTTATACACAAACACAGCTATTCATGAATCAAATGATACACAATGTATAATCTTCATCATACATTATATCTAAATATATGACATTAGACTGAGTGAACATACATAGAGAAAAATGTTTATCAGTACATTTCAACATAAGTGACTTTACATGCCTAATGTATACATCTCTAGAAATTGGCTTTGTCATTGGGTCTGCTATCATAACTCGTGTAGATATATACCTCATGTTCAATTCTCCTTGTGCAACTATATCTTTCACATAATTATACTTAGTATCTATGTATTTTATCTTACAATGAAATTTAGGGTCTTTAGGATAAGTGATTGCAGCTTGACAATCACAGTTGATAGTCACTAGATTAATTTCAGTTTTAGTGACTCCCAAATGCATAAAAAATCGATGAAGCCACACAGCCTCGTGTACTGTAGTTGAGAATGCTATAAATTCAGCTTCCATTGTGGATAATGCAACACAAGATTGTTTCTTACTTTTCCATGATATTGCTCCATGGTTTAGTACGAATACATATCCTAAGGTAGATTTTCTTTCATCTAAATCTCCTCCCTAGTCTACATCTGTATACCCTTGTATATATAGATCATTGCCTTGATAACATAATGCATAGTCCATTGTTCCCTTTAGATATCTTAATATTCTCTTTACTACTTTCCAATGTGCATAGGCGAGATTTGATTGATATCTGCTAACCATCCCAACAGCATAACAAATATCTAGTCTTGTACACATCATTCCATACATAAGACTTCCAACTACACTAAAGTAGGGAACATTCTTCATTTATTCCCTTTCTTGTGGCGTTGACAGGCAATTTCTCTTACTAAGGCTTTCATTTTTAGCAATAGGATTATCAACTGGTTTGCAATCTTACATACGGAATTGTTCAAGAATTCTTTGAATGTACATCGCTTGTGAAAGCGATAACAATCTCTTCGAAGGATCTCTTGAAATCTTGAATCCAAGAATATATGCCACTTCACCTATGTCTTTCATTTCAAATTCATATGATAACCAATCTTTGATTTGCGTAAGAGACACACAGTCATTACAAGCAATCAATATATCATCCATATATAAAGATAAAATTGTGAATTTATCTTTGGATCTCTTAACATACACACAATGGTCTTCATCGATCATTTGAAAATCATACGAAATGATTACGT
>JANSVA010000008.1:42794965-42806393 GCA_025504915.1 Erythroxylum reticulatum | reverse complement strand
TATTCCAGTGGTCTTACTTTAAAAGCAACCTCCCTGTTGCCGGGAGGGGCAGTTGGACATATTGTGGTTTCTACATTGAATTAGTATCATAATCAGATTCAATAGGTTCTAAATGATTTTTAATAGCAGTTTGTAAAAATGTACTTTAGGTTGGTATAAAAGGTTTGATAACGCCCTACTGTCAACACGTATTTTCAATAGCAAAGTGGTATCAGAGCATCCAGGTATGGGACTAGGCTGCCCCCACGTCGCGAGTTCGAATCCTAGATGGATTTGCTCAGTGTGAATCTCCCATGGCACTCAGAAATGACTCCTGGGAGGCGCCGCGCTTGCGCAGAAGCGTGGTGGGTATAAAAGGTTTGATAACGCCCTACTGTCAACACTTGTTTTCAGTAGCAAAGTAATTGTAAGTCTTCTAGTTTGATTCTATCGATATTATTGGGATGAGATTCAATATATTGAATAAAATTATTAGCGACTTGAATTTTTGTTCTTCAGTAAACACGTCTTGATCTGCAAATATATCTTGATCCGATTCATAATCGTAAATAACTTCATCTTTTTCTTGTTCAGTTATTTGGAAAAGGGGTTCTGTATTAGAATTTAGATTTAATTTATTGACTAACTAAGTGATTTCACTAAGTTGTGATTGAATCAATTAAAAAAGATTCCCAAAGAAAAACGAGACAAAATAGGATATATACACTTATCCACTATTCAAATATTAGTAAAATCTACATTCTAAGAAGGTATTGATTCACCTATTAGAATGGCTATTATTGATGAAAGAATGCTTAATATTCATGATCAAATATTAGGAATGATGAATGGTTTGATGTGCCTTTTTATTTTCAGCGATATATTGAGCTTTTACTTCATCTAACCATTCAGATCTTTTATAAGTAGTTTAGATGAGTTTCTTGAGTAGATATAAAGAAGAAGGACATTATGCTAATAAGTGTCCAAAGAAACAAGATAAGAAAAATCAACCTAAAGTACATATTTTACAAGTTGCTATTAAAAATCATTTAGAACCTATTAAATCTGATTATGATACTAATTCATCAATCTCTTCAATTTATTATTATGAATCTCCAAGCCAATCAACAGAATCATCACTTGAATCCGAATTCCACCTTTATACAAGTACAGATTCAGAAGGGGTATAAAAGGTTTGATAACACCCTACTGTTAACATGTGTTTTCAGTAGCAAAGTGGTATCAGAGCGTCCAGGTATGGGACTGGGTTGCCCCCACGTCGCGGGTTCGAATCCTAGATGGATTCGCTCAGTGTGAATCTCCTATAGCACTCAAAAATGACGCCTGGGAGGTGCCACGCTTGCGCAGAAGCGTGGTGGGTATAAAAGGTTTGATAACGCCCTATTGTCAGCACATGTTTTCAGTAGCAAAGGAAATTCATACTTCATAGGTTTGTCAAGAGGAGGATAAACGCCCTTGTTGATTCCAATTTATGCATAGGTGATCTTGGATAACTTGATTTCAACATCATGGATGGATTCATGGTCTGCTGTTTCCTTGAAGATAGGATAACTACAATAGAACTTGATATAAATTTCTCTTTCCTTAGCAAAACGATCCTTATAGGTGTGAACGACTTGTCTAAATCCAATGGAAAAATCGGATAAAATGGATAGATCTGTGATAGCCAAAACGCCACACACACAGGCTGAGAGCAAGAGAGATAGGATGAAGGAAACGAACGTTTATTTTTACATACCTCAAAGGTTACAACTGAAGGCCATTTATAGGCAAACAAAGACTACTTTCAGGAAACCGAAAGTATCGGTTAAAGGAAAAGTAAAAAGGAGAAACTGACATAAAGAAAAAGAAGATTCGACTTTACAAAAGTGAAAAGACTAAAAGAAAAAGTGAAAAGATAAAAAGAGAATCTAACTATTTACAAGGATGTCGTTAGCTGCCGACACTTTAACCCTTGAGTCTACATGGCTGAATTATTGGTCTTCAATAATAACTTCGTCGGATCCCTTATCTGAGCTTTTGTCATTTGATTGGTTGCAATAAGGACAAGTGTGTTCAGCATAGTCTCTAAGTTGTTTGCATATAGCTTCCTTCTAGGATTCTGATAATTGCTCAAATGCTCCTGTCATATATCCAAATGGTTGCAGAAATTGTTGAATGATTTGAATTGCATCGGCTGTGATTGGGTTCTTGTAGGTCGAGACCATAAGCATATTAGTTTCTAATAAGGTAATATGATTATTAATGAGAGTGAAATTATCATGTAATAATTGTTGTATTTATAAGTTTATTTTTTCTTATTGTTGAAGAAGTTTGGTTATTTTTTCATTAAACAGTTTATGTTGTATAATTAATCCTGATAATTGTTGAGAGACACTCATAAAGTTTTGTAAACATGTTTCATTAATTCGGTAGTAGTATGTTGTAATTTATCTAATTTTTTATCTAAGCATTGTATAGATGATTCTTCTTCTTGGTCTATCTTCGGATCAGTGATTTTAATATTAGTATTGATTAAACTGAATGGTTTATTAAATGACTGAGATCTAATCAATGGAGGCTGTTGAGATGAACTTGGTATATCTAAAAGTGAATGTTTAAAAGAATGTTGTATATCGGGAATATGATTAATTCTAGTTTTAGTGAGAGTCCCTACTTTTATTACATCTTGGAATAATTTATCTGTATAGATTTTATCGGTATGTTTAAATTCTATACTGTGATGAGAATTGGTTAAAGCATAACTAACTTGATAAGTGATTGAGAAAGGAAATTGATGTTCTCTCATTAGTCTATCTCGATAGAATTTATATGCAATGGTAATTGTTTCGTCTAAATTAGGTGAAAGTAATGGAATTCCTAATTTAAGTCTTGTATTAAATTTAAGTTTTCCATATGCTAGATTACCATTCATCATCCTAATATTTGATCATGAATATTAAGCATTCTTTCATCAATAATAGCCATTCTAATAGGTGAATCAATACCTTCTTAGAATGTAGATTTTACTAATATTTGAATAGTGGATAAGTGTATATATCCTATTTTGTCTCGTTTTTCTTTGGGAATCTTTTTTAATTGATTATTAATTTGATCATGATCAATAAGGTTTAGTCTTATATGACCTTTACATTGATTCATTTGAATAGGTGTTTCATAAATCATTTTGCCATAATAGATTACATTTTTTCGATCAAATATCTTATTCCAAAAAGAAGAGTCTATATCTTGTCCATTTTTTAAATTTAATTTTGTTTTTGAAATTTGTTTTTGTTTTTCTCTAGAGATTAAGAAATGAGAATAATAAGTTCTTTTATGTTCAGATAATTCAAGATTGTCTATATCTAAAATATCAATATCTTTAGGATGATTTGTCATAGAGTATTATGAATATGAATTCTATGTAATTGTAAGGTACGAGTTAATGACTCTTTTTGGTTGGAGAAAGTGTGATATAATTGTCGAGTAATAATTAATTCTAATTTTAAGTCTTCTAGTTCAATTCTATCGATATTATTGGGATGAGATTCAATATATTGAATAAAATTATTAGCGACTTGAATCATTTGTTGTCTATACAGTTCTACAGATCTAGTATGATCTTGAATATATTGTTCTAATTGTTGACAGATAGCACAATTACTCATTGTTAGTTAGTTATAAAGTTTATAATTCTTATCGTATTTTTCATAATTTTGTGTAAACCATTCAAGGAATTTTATTTGAAATTCTAGACCTTGTTGATATAAGAAATCAAATATGTTTGCTGTTAATCCATAACAGGAAATAATTTGTAAAGTGGAAACTAATGTTCTTGAATCTAATATAAAATAACATATTTTAATGAATTTTAATAAAACTTGTAACATAAGTAAAATGCATAAATAAATAAATAGAATACACAGTAATTTTCCTGATGAATGCATTGTTAATCTATTAAATACTGGATTTCATCTCGATATTCTTTTAAATCATGACATAAAGACAGATAAATGGCTTTACTCATAGCTAAAGTTTGATGTAGTTCTTGAATACTAGGTAAATAAAGCATAAATGGGGCTGAAGAGGTAAGTTCAATCTGATTAGAAAGTTGAATTATTTGATTATAATATTGAATACATAAATGTTTTGTATTGGAAATTAAGGATTTTAACATTCTTTTTTTCTCAAAATACATAAGAACTTAATCAATAAGTACTTGGATAAGCTTCTGAAAATATATACGTTGTTCTTTTAACTCTTGTTGATACTCGATTACAACTGAAATAAGTTAAGCAAAATTGTTTTGAGTTTCTATGTCATTCCTTTGATGTGCCTTTTTATTTTCAGCGATATATCGAGCTTTTACTTCATCTAACCATTCAGATCTTTTATAAGTAGTTTGGATGAGTTTCTTGAGTAGATATTTTCGCTTAAAATAAGAAGTGATTTCTCTTTCGGCCATTAAATGAATCTATACATCAAGGAAAAATAAAAACACATAGATAATCAAATAGATCAATGAGATAAGTAGGAATCAAATAGCTAAGTAAAAGATGAATCAATAATAATACAATTGCATAAAACATAGACTATGATGTAAAAACAACAATTAATTTCAGCTGATTGCATTAGCTGTTAGCTGATTCTATCAACTGATTTTACTAGCGAATTGCATTAGCTGTTTGTTATAGATGTTTGGTAAAATTAGCTGTTTAGTATTAGTCGTTTATGTATAAAATGACTTATAAGGACATGACTTAAAAAAATATAAGGAAAACTAATTTATCTTGTCCCTGCAAATTTGATTTTTAATCCTTCCCATTAGTTTAAATATGTTCAGTTATGTCCAAGAGATCGTGTATTGGGGCTGAATGCATCAAAATAAAAGTTATTAATTGATTTATTAATTTACATATAATTATTTTTAATAGAAGTATAATCATTTTTAAATATGTAAAGCTAATTAATTTTTATTAATTAATAAACATATGTTTTTATTTTATTAACAATTAATATGATAATAAAATAAAATATATTAAAATTTTATTAATAATTAATAATCAATATGATAATAAAATAAAATTTTATTTAGTTTTTATTTATTACATAATAACACTAATATATAAGATGATAAATTACTCATATTTTATTTATAATACATATTTTATAACTAATTGTTAATTAATTTATTAATAAATAAAATTTATATTTCTACAATATCATACTTAAATGTAAATATATTTTTAAGAATATTACTTTATATATAACATTAGCAAAAAAAATCGTAAAAAAGCTTTTTTTCTTTACCTATAGCTTGCTCTCTCTTTTATTATATAAGAAAGGGTATAATTGAGTTTTAAAGATTAAAAAGTTAGCTGGTTGATGAAAACACTCCTGTGTAGGATCGTTTTCAATTTTGGCTGTTTGAAGACAAACAACCAATGCTTCAGTTGCTCTCCAAACAACATTTATAACTGTTTAAAGAGCCAAACAACTGAAGCATGCCAAGCAGCTAAAACAATAGCTGATTGGCAGCCTTACCAAACAAGGCCTAAGGGCAAATCTAGTGCATAAGGCTCCTTAAGTTGCAAGGGTTAGGTGAGGATCGTCAATTGCACGTATCCTTCCCTTTATATTTTACAAAGAAATTATTTCCGTGAATTAAAACCATGAAATTCATTCACAAAGGAGTAACCTAAACAAAACCAATGATTAAAAATCAAATAGAGTCACCACCCCATCTAATTTAATGGAATATATTTACAACTTAAGTAGAGGAATTAATCCTAAATAACTTTAAGTTCTAGGCTCGGTTGTAAAAAACAGAAGGTGTTAGAACCCTATTTTGCCCACTTAAAAGTGTACCTATATCTTAAAATTATTTCCAAAATTTAGAAAATTTTACAAAGAGAGTGTATGGCTAAATAACATTGATGAATAAAAGTAAATAGTGATTGAATGCCCAAGAGTTTGTGATTTTACGTAAGGGTTAAAAAGAAATGCATAGATCTTGATCTTAAAGCTTTGAAAATGAGTGGACAACTTTTGATTAATTTTTTAAAAGATACCTAAATAAAAACTTAAATAAAATAATCCTAAATTAGAAAAAGGGGTTTAGTTAGATTTAAAAAGTCAAAATGAATTAAAAATGTAATAGATCTTAACTAAACATATATCTTAGATGAAGGTCAATTTTTTATTATATCAAAGAAAAGGGTTTAATAAATATACCCTTAATTTGGAAAACTAAAATGATTTAGAATGTAATAAAATAAAAATATTTTAGTATGACTGAATTTCAAAAGTTCAAATAATTTAAAAGCAGTAAATTTAAAGTAAGTAAATTGAATAGGTAAAGAAAAGATATGGTTAATTTTTGTCAAAGTTAGGTGAATTTAACTAAACTAGATGGGCTACCTTAGGATTTCTTAACTTGTGAGATTCTGTCTATGTCATATTAAAACTATGAATTTTGGTTGGATCTTTGCATTCTTTGATAGTTCGGCTTGAAATTAGGGTTTGGCATGTTGGATTTTCAAATTCTTACTTGGGCATTAAAAAAGAGGACTTGAGTATCTATAAACTGACTTAAATTTTAGAAGAACTTTCCAACTACGTGTTTTACTTTATTCATTTACCCATATTTGTTAAGCAATTCATTTTTTAAATGAATTCTCTTATCTCTCTTTTACTTCCTCATTTAGGCCGTTCAATCCAAGCCCATAGTATCGACATCTTCTATTCTATATTCTCTGTTTCTCTTTATCTCACTAGAATTTGGTTTTCCACATGTTAACTTTCCTTATTAGGCTTAAGAATAAGAAACTAAGAATCATAACAATGGCCCAGTCTTGGTCCAGACTGAAGAATGAGTTATACTTTCCTTATTAGGCTTAAGAATAAGAAACTAAGAATCATAACAATGGCCCGGTCTTGGTCCAGACTGAAGAATGAGTTATCTTCTTAGTTCTATTTCTAGAATCTTAAGCCCAAGCTCTATTCGTCGACTTCATATGAACACAAGCAACCATAATAACTTGATAAGTCCCTTCGCATGATAAATTTACATAATTTTCAATATAAACATAATATATGTACGAAGCAGATGTAATTTTCCATTACTTCATTTTTATCTATTGCAAAATCAAAGAGCTTGATTTTTTTTTTTTCATGATTTCACTATTTTGACTCCTATTAATATCAACTTATTTCACCTTTCTCGCTTTTGATCTCAAAATTAACTTTAATAATCTTATGCCTCCTTACCTTTAATAACTATCAATGTAAATCCATTAACCATTAAAGTGAATTAATTTTTAGTTTACAAGTGTGCATCGAACCACTATCTATGTATCTATCTATCTATATATATATATATAAGTATAATTATCTCAACAAAATTTAGTAATTGATACAATCACATATAAAATAAATTTTAAAATTTAATGTAAAGAAACAAAATAATTATTTAATTACTTACTTGACAAAATTTTTATATCTTTTCAATCTTAAATTAAATAAATCCAATATCATAATTTTTAGTGTTTATCAATATCATAATTCTCCCACGTTGTGGGAGAAGAGCAAGACATGGACGTGGATAGTGAGGAAGACTTGTGACCCCAAACTCTTCTTCTTCACTTTGTTACCGTGTTCTATGTGATTCTTGGCGTCATTGGGTATTGTGTTATGCGGATCACCTTGCTCTTCTCCCATATTATCAACTAATGTGCTTTAATTTTACTAATAAAAATTGGTGGGTAATTTAATTTTACTAGACATATTCTAAATACTCCTTATTAAATAAAGAAATTTTATATTTTAAATATACATTACTAAATATCTAAATAATTAAATATGTAACATTATTAAATATCCTTTAGTAAATAGGTGACTGAAACTACAATAATAATTCTAGATGTTGCATATATAAAACTTTATTATAACCATATTTTAAACTTTTTCCTTTTTTATATGAAGCACAAATTGTTATTATCGTTACTTTTTAATATTATTAAAAGCAATAATTTAAAATATGTTACGTTATATTAAGTTTTAACAACATATTTTTAAACTATTACAAACATGTTATTACCTAAAGCTCTTTTTGTGGTAATGACTTTTGATACTTACTATCTAGTAAATTTATTTTGTTATAACTAGATACTCAAGCTTGGGCATCCATAACAGTCTTTGTTTTCATTTTGTCATTATTAGTAATTTCATATAATTACCATCTTTAATTTTAACTGAAAATATTTGATCTCATCTTTACCCAACGAATTTGACTTTTGAGGACATGCTATTAGTCCATTTAAGGGAAATTAAATTTGGTTAATATCCTTAACATTTTCGGAGGTCTTTACTCTTTAATAGAAGTATGGTAAAAAAAAAAGATTATTCGATAGATTTACTACTCTATTTTATTAAGATAAAAAAGAAGAAGAAGAGAATCACCTAAAAGAAAGGAACAATACGGGTTCTGAAGAGGTTAGTATAAATTATAAAAGAAGAAAGATAATAGATACTCCATTTTATCTGGAAGACCTAAATTTGATTTTTTAATTATAAATTTAGAGATTAGAAATAATTAACTTTAATTTGAGGTAAATAAAAGTAGAGTGAATAAACCAAGTGAGACAGCAACAAGACCTACTTCCGTAATCTCATGGACATTTTTCTCACCAAAGGTATGGGTACACCCTAAATAACACTAACTTAGATCCAAAAGCCTCGAAGTTCTTTATCTTATAGAGAGTCTAGAATCCAGAGGAAACGAAGTGGACAATGGCAGAGAAAATTAGCAAGTTGGAAACTCTGCAAAGTCGTATAGCTCGAGTTTAAGGAAGTTAGATTTCGACAGATAGGGTGGAGAATAGCAAGATAAAGTGCTTTTGTTGTAACACATAGGATATATCTTATTACGTGTCCCGAATCGTTCATGAAAGGGTAAAAATGAGAAAAATGTAAGAATACTTGATTTTAGTTCCATTCATAGTTCCAAAGTAGTTTCCGGTGCCAAGACGAGTTCTGACCTTCCCGGGACAGTTGAGGAAGTTGATCACCGACACTCGATTAACGCCTTTCTTCAGTTTTCTTAAGATTTAAGTACTTTTAACAGGTCAAAGAATTCGTATGCTTACGAATTATATAAATAATTGAAGGAGACCTTAACCTTTATATACAGCTTTCATAGCAGGCTTCCTTATCACAAGCCTGATATGGGTCTGGTTCATACTAATTGGGATCCATTTTCCTCCCTGACTTTGAACCATTAATTTAGATCATTTATTGGGCCACTCTATTACCTTAGTTAGGATCGAATTCTGTAACTTAAGTGATAAGTTATTTAAAAGCTGAAAATATTATTAATATTTGTCCAATTTATAGAAAAGGACAAAAATGTCTTACATTCTCCCCCTTGGACAAGCATTAATTGCAGTTATGACTTAAGTTAAAAATAGTTTAAAAATCAGTTAAGTCACGCTACTGTATTAGTACCAAAATTTAAAAATTAAAACATTCGATCCAAAGGTAATGAAAGTCCAACATTCCGTCCTACAAGGCTTTCAATACCGAAAAATATCAAACACATGTGTCATGTATGACACAGATTTAATATAATCACGAATATCTAATATCTTACTAACATGAATAAAAAAATGGAGTGTAGTAAACTAAGATAATACCTGTATGATAAAAAACGTATCATCTTTGTTTGTAGGTCTTAATTTCTCCAACTTTATGCTAAACTGTATGTGCTAAACTACAACAGAGAAATCCTATTTTGTCTCACCGAATGCTAAACAACATTAGAGAAAATCTTTACATTCTCTAACTGAATGCTAAACTGTATTAGAGAACTTTTATGGGATTAAAAACTTATATCCTCCTATGTCATGTTAAATTTATGGATATCCATACTAAACTGTATATGTCATAATGATATAGGCTCAAGGTCAATCTTTTCATATGGCCTATGACCTTTAAATGCTTAAGATCGACATAAATATTAAGACTTTATATATATTATGACCATACATAAGAACATTTATTACTAAAGATAAAAAGATGATCATCTATATTAATAAATAATGACAATGTCATAATACATCAAAATATACAAAATATTAAGGAGCAAATACAATGATCCCTAATTACTACTGTCTAAGGGCTTTGACATGCCCATATTGGACACATGTCTAACATGGGTGAAGTCCTTTAGTTAAAGGATCAAGGATCAGCTAACGTCTCCTCGATCTTGATGTGCTCTACTTCAATGCCACCCTTTTGAATCAATTTATGGTCAAGTACTTAACCTCCAAATGCTTAGACCCTGTGATATTCTTGTTGTTGTTACTCAATAACACTGTAGCAAGATTATCACAATGCAACCGAATGGGTCTAACTATCGAATCCACCACAGACAACTCAGAAACTAAGTTTCTGAGCCAAACCGCCTGTGTAGCAGCTCTATAACATTCAACAAACTCTGCATGCATGGTCGAGGAAGTTACCAGTGTTTGTTTGACACTCTTCTATAATACTACACCATCTGCCAACCTAAAAATATATCCTAATGTGGATTTGTGGTCATCCGAACACATAGCAAAATTAGAGTCTATATTCCCTATGAGATTTAAGTTGTTGACATTACAACGTATAATCCTTGGTATCATTTAGATATCTTAATACTCCCTTAATACGTTCTAATGGTCCATACCAGGGTTAGCCAAATATCGACCTAACAGTCCGACAATAAATGCAATGTATGGTCTAGTGCACACCTGAGCATACATTAGGCTATTGACTACACTAGAATACGGGACATTCCTTATAGCCTCTCTCTTAACTTCATTCTTTGGACACTTTGCCAAAGATAATATCTCATCATGAGATATAGGTGCTACAACAAGTTTATAAAAAGCTATATTAAACCTTTGTAGCATTTGCTCAATGTATGTTCTTTGTGAGAGGCTCAAGGAGTGTTAAGAAATGTCCTAGTGAATCTGTATATCGAGGACAAAAGAGGCTTCTCCTAAATTCTTCATGTCAAAATGTTTGGCCAAAAGTTGTTTTACCTCATGCAATCATTTGATGCGAGTAAAATATCATCTATATATAGTAATAGAAAGATAACTTTGCTCCCCCTGACCTTATAGTATAAGCATCTTTCAACTTTGTTTTCCATAAAGCCGAATGAGGTCAAAACCTCATCAAACTTGAGGTACCATTTCCTGGAAGCGTGTTTTAGACTGTATATTGATTTAATCAACTTATAGACTTTGTTAGTTGCATTTTGATCATAAAATCCTTCAAGTTGCTCCATATATACCTCCTCATAAAGATTACCGTTCAAGAAAGTGGTCTTAACGTCCATCTGATGTAGCTCCATATCATAATGAGCTACTATTGCCATCATCACTCTAAATGCATCCTTCGAGGA
>JANSVA010000008.1:42777932-42794865 GCA_025504915.1 Erythroxylum reticulatum | reverse complement strand
TAAGATTAATAAAATATAATATCAAATTAAATTATTCATAATTCTTATTAATAATTAATATATTAAATAATTAAAAGATGTTTAATTGATAACAAAACCGAAATGGATAATACAAACTAATTTTGTAGTTTTCGTAAATTTTAAAAATTGATATAAACAAAAAACTAAAAATAGAAATTAAAAGTTTAAACAAATAATTTTTTATAAAATAAAAAAGAAAATTAAAAATATAAATAGAAATAAAGATAAGGCTGAGGTTTCCACTGATTTGGACTGACTTTCAATGACTTTAATCCACATCAAGAACTTGGTGGAATGCCATGTCAGTTATAATGAAGGAGTTATCCCCGATTCAGCATTCACCTGTTCACAAAACCATTGTCCCGTGAGAAAGTGTAAAATTAGATACTAAAGTAAAACTAATCAAAAGATTTTAAACATTGGAAATGTCGCCTGAACCCAACTGATGAACCAAACCCTACCCTACTGCTAAACCGAGCCGGTCCGGTCTCTACACCCAAACAAAAACCTCACTCACCAACCCAAAACCTCCAACTCCGTTCACTGCTTCCATAGCTATGTCCTCCTTCGCCGCGTCAAGCAATCTCTTCACCAACGCGCCCCCCGCTCCCTCTTCGCGCCCCAAGCCACGCGCCTCCCCACGCGCCTCCTCCGTCAAATGTAACCTCAATTCCTCACCTTCTTCTGCGTCTTCTTTTTGTTTCCATTCATCCCCACACGACTCGAATAAGCCCAAGACTGCTTGCATTTCACTCCTGAATTCCCTCTCCAAACCCCTAGCCGTAGCCGGCGTATCCGCTGCCACTCTCCTCCTCCGCTTCACCCTTGTCCCTTCCTCATTTGACCAAGGTCCCGGCGGTAACAATGGGGGTGGTGGCTTTTTCGGCGGCGGCGGAGGAGGTGGGGATGATTTCGGTGGCGGAGGGTTTTGGGAGAGGCTGTTTTCGCCTGCTTCGGCCATTGCCGACGAGTCGCAGTCTCAGGAGTGGGATTCTCACGGTTTGCCTGCGAACATCGTGGTGCAATTAAACAAGCTTAGCGGATTCAAGAAGTATAAGCTCTCGGAAATCTTGTTCTTTGATCGGCGGAGATGGACCACCGTCGGCACCGAGGACTCGTTCTTTGAGATGGTCTCGCTCCGGCCTGGAGGGATCTACACGAAGGCACAACTTCAAAAGGAGCTCGAAACGCTAGCCACTTGCGGAATGTTTGAGAAGGTTGATATGGAGGGCAAAACAAACGCTGACGGAACCCTAGGTATTACGATCTCGTTCACTGAGAGCACTTGGCAATCGGCTGATAAGTTTAGATGCATTAACGTTGGGTTGATGGCACAATCCAAGCCTATTGAGATGGACCCCGATATGACTGATAAGGAGAAGTTGGAGTACTTTAGGAGTCAGGAGAAGGATTATAAGAGGAGGATCGAAAAGGCGAGACCTTGTTTGTTGCCGATGGCAGTACATAGGGAGGTGTTGCAGATGTTGAGAGAGCAGGGGAAGGTTAGTGCAAGGTTGCTGCAGAAGATTAGGGATAGGGTACAGAAGTGGTATCATGATGAAGGGTTTGCTTGTGCCCAGGTGGTGAATTTTGGGAATTTGAATACAAAGGAGGTAGTTTGTGAAGTTGTGGAAGGGGATATTACCCAGGTGGTTATTCAGTTCCAGGATAAGCTTGGAAATGTTGTTGAAGGCAACACTCAGATTCCTGTCATCAAGAGAGAATTGCCTAAGCAGGTGAGTTTGACTTCTTCTTTTTTTTCGGTTGATGTCTATAGCTAGTTCTCAATGTCGGTGTTTTTTTAATCATAATCGCTGTAAGAGTAACAGAAAAAGTTAAATCATGCTGGTTGTTTTAACTGGTGATGAACTATTTAGAATGTTACATGGAAGAAATAGAACTTATGAAGATGATTAGTTCACGTCTACGTATGTACTTAGGGGTGATCACGGATCTTATTTGCCCAACCCTGCATCAACCAGCTGGATCTTACGTGTTTGGTTTTCGATCTACTTTTTCTTTATTAAGTTTCAAGGTGGATGTTCTTAATTTAAGTGATCTGTCCATTTAGCATTTCCCTGCTGATTTATGGATTGGACATGAACTTGTAACATGCAGCTTCGACAAGGTCAAATCTTTAACATTGAAGCTGGGAAACAAGCTCTGAGGAACATAAACTCACTCACCTTGTTTTCAAATATTGAAGTTAACCCAAGGCCTGATGAGAAGAATGAGGGAGGAATAGTTGTTGAGATTAAGCTGAAAGAATTGGATCAAAAATCCGCAGAAGTCAGTACAGAATGGAGTATTGTTCCTGGACGTGGAGGACGTCCTACTCTGGTTTGTTGCCCGCCCATGCATTTTGATTTTATATGCAAAACATTTGGAGTTGGTAAAACTAATGTCGTGTTACTGATTAAAGTTTATATCACTTGCAATGTGCAGGCTTCATTCCAGCCTGGTGGTACTGTTTCATTTGAGCATCGTAATATTAAAGGACTGAATCGCTCTTTCCTTGGTTCAATAACAACGAGCAATTTCTTCTTGCCTCAGGTAATTTGTTCCCGTCAAATATTTGGTATACAACTAGTATGTGCTGAATGTGTTACATCACCTAAGAGTTCATATCTAAACTTTTCCAGATGTTTTTTTTTTTCCGTTGTAATTTCCTCTCATCATGTGTTTGTATGTCTAGAGTGTTGTTCTGTTACTACTTAAGATTCCATATCTAAAAATTTCCATGGGCTAATTTTTTTGTCAGGATGATCTTGCTTTTAAGCTCGAATATGTTCATCCATATTTGGATGGCTTGTATAATCCTCGCAACCGTACTCTTCGTACAAGTTGCTTTAACAGTCGCAAATTAAGTCCAGTTTTCACTGGCGGGCCAGGAGTTGATGAAGTGCCTCCAATATGGGTTGATCGAGTTGGCATCAAAGCTAACATCACTGAGGTGATTGACAATTAATCTTCCATATCTTTGCTGTTGCAAGAGTTTGCATTTTGTAGATTAAAATTTTCTTCCTATTATATGCTTTCCAATGCATTCCAATAGAATTTCACCCGTCAAAGCAAATACACTTATGGACTTGTGATGGAAGAGATAACAACACGTGATGAAAGTAGTCATATTTCTGCAAATGGCCAAAGAGTGTTGCCAAGTGGAGGAATTAGCGCTGATGGACCACCAACAACCCTTAGTGGTACTGGCATTGACCGCATGGCATTTTTACAAGCAAATATCACCCGCGATAACACCAAGTTCGTGAATGGGGCTGTTGTTGGGGAAAGGAATGTATTTCAGGTTAGTTCTGTTGAATGATCAGATCGGTATATTTATTTTTGGCAGTATACTAGTTGTATGAGTTTCTGTAAACAAAAATATGACCAAATTTCTTTGTTTTTGCTTCATGAAGTTTGCATCTGTAGTGTAGATTTAGTCCAGAAGGGAATTGGTTATCCTAATGTAACTGTTTTGGCACTCATTTTTGATGCCAAAGAACTTTAAGTATATAAAAGAAATAAAAGATGGAAAATTAGCCAACCACAAGTCTTAATTTGGTGGGATGAAGATCGAGAATTAACAACAAAAAGATAAGGGCTGAAATTTAGATTATGTTAGAATTTCTTATTAGATAGGAATTAGGATTATGTTAAATATTTTATTCGACTTTACATATGTTATACTAGTTGTTTAGGACTTATAGATTACAATAGGATTTAAATTGGGAACTGTTTCCTACTACAATAATGGTTCTAAGAACTATATATGTGTATATATATATATGTGTGTGTGTGTGTGTGTGTGTGTGTGTGTGTGTGTGTGTGTGTGTGTGTGTGTGTATGCATATATTATATATATATATATGCATACATATATATGCACACATATATATGTATGTATGTATTCAGCCCTTCATCAATAATAAGCAATCTGAAATTTTTCTACAAACTTGAGTTTCAACTAGAAAGTGTGATACATTCTTCTAAGAGTGATTCTTAGATCCTAGGATGCATTCCTAGTTTCCTACCTTTCATTCTTTTTATTCTTTACTAAATTCTAGCAAAACCTACACTCTAACCATCTCAAAGCCTAACTTCCAGCATATTAAACCTAGAAATCCTAAGCCTAAATTTCCAGCAATCAAACCTTGAAATTCCAGCTCTACAAAATCTGAAATTTTAGCATTACTAGCTAAAATTCAACTCTTAAACTTGATATTTCATCAGCCTAATATCGGTCATATTTCCTTATTTTGTGATTTTAGCTACTAGTTAATAATTCTTCTATTTTGTCCTATATCAAATTGGTATTAGAGCTTTGGTTCACAATGGCGACACATAGCGGAAGGGCATATAGAGGAATATTCAGTGATCAAGAGTGAGATGAGGTACTTCTAAGAGTTATAGAAAGATTGGACCTTACTCCAAGAACTAGTCCAGAAAATAATGTCAAACAACAAACTACACTTGATGGTGAGGATGGAGAAAGTGAAATCCAAGACGAAGAGGCTGACACTAATCAACAACAAATGGGGTTAGGGAATCAACGCCTACCAAGAGATCTAAGACAAAGAAATCAACCAGCAAAACATGGAGAGTGCATGGGAGCCTTTAGAGGCCATGATAGAGTTGAAACACACAACGATCCTGATGAAATTACTAAGAAAGTTCGTGTTGAAGCCCTTGATATTGTAGGAAAGATGGATCCACCCCTATTCTTAGACTGGATAGCAGCAATAAAATATTTCTTGGACTGGGACCACATGTTAGAAGATCAAAAAGTTTGATTCGCAAAGATGAAGTTAATTAGATGTGCTAAAATTTGGTGGAGATCGATAGAGGATAGACTTCGAAAAACAGGCTAGCCACCAATTGTTGATTGGGAAGAGATGAAGCTGAAGTTATTGAAAAAAATACTTACCATTTCATTATCAAGATCTTTAAGATCAGCTCACAATTCTTAAACAAGGGGTCATGTCTGTAGCTAAGTATGTGGAAATATTTGACGAACTTTCTATCCGATGTCAAGGGATGGAGTTAGAATGACAATTTATCTCACTACAAAAAATGGCTTTAGGGCACAAATTCGTAAGGAGCTGATAATGCAAAGGATTTATAGCCTTGAAGATGCATATCATTTGGCTTTAAGAGCAGAATAGTACTTAGGACAACAAACAACCAACAAGTTTCAAAGCTTAGTCGAGGAGTTCAACATGAAGAGAATTACGATAGTGCAAAACTTTAGACTAACTTCTAATGCATCAAAATCTGCACCGCAAAATAACTACAAAACTTCTCAATGAGCTGAATTTAAAGGCAAAGTTATAGTTGAGACTGAGACAAAAGGAGATAGTAGTAACAAGAAGTGCTTCCGATGCAATGCGTGAGGCCACTTTGCTTATGAATGTCCTAATAAAAGATTGCATATGTGGGAGAAGAAGAGGAAGAATTTGATGAGTACGTGTGTGAGAACGAAGCTGGAGAGGAGTTGGAAGGAGACTTTAGTGATGAACTAGCTAGTCCTACAAATCTTAATGTAGTGGGACGCATATGTACGACCCCTAAAGTGGAAGAACAAAAAGGAAGGCTTCACAATGCTATTTTCTTTACTAAAGTTAGATGCGAAGATATATGGAAGCTTATCATTGATGAAAGTAGTATGAATGTAGCATCGGACAACATGGTGAAGCAATTGAATTTACTTATAAAGAAACATCCAAATCCCTATAAAGTTGCTTGGGTAGATGATAGTACTATACTAGTTGCTCGAAGGTGCTTGCTGTCTTTCAAATTAGGAATATATGAGGACTCTATTTGATGTGATGTCATTCCTATGAAAATGTCTCACATTTTACTTGGGAGATCATGGCTTTATAATCAAGATGTGCAGGACTTCGGTAAAGCTAGCACCTATCAGTTTATATTTCATGGAAAGAAGATAATTTTGAAGCATATAAAGGTAGACAAGGTAGAAAACAAAGAGGAAGTAGCGAGATAGCCATAAATGCTAAGAAAAAGCCTCTTAATATCTTTAAGCGGAGAGAATTTGAAGATATTAGCAAGGAAAAAGGGATTGTGTTTACAATGGTAGTAAGGGAAGTAACAGAAACAAAACATTAAACACCCTTTATCTTACCAAAAGAAGTGGGAGAATTGTTAGCTGGTTTTTGAGACCTTACACTAGATGATTTACCAAGTGAACTACCGACTTTACGAGATATTCAACATGCTATTGACTTGGTACCTGAATCTATTCTACCAAATCTTCCAGCCTATTGCTTGAATCCTATTGAGAATGAAGAGTTGAAGAGACAAGTAGAGGAGTTATTGAAAAATGATGTATTAAGAAAGTATTAGTCCGTGTGCAGTTCCAGCACTTTTGACTCCTAATAAGGATGTAAGTTGGGGAATGTATATTGATTGTCGAGTAATAAATCGGATCACAATAAGGTATAGATTCCCAATAACTTGCCTTGATACATGTTAGGTATGTTGACTGGAGCTAATATTTTACCAAGATAGATTTACGAAATGGGTACCATCAAATTAGAATCAGACCTAGAGATGAATGGAAGACGACTTTCAAGACTAAAGAGAGACTTTATGAATGGTTGGTGTTGGCATTTGGACTCAATAATGTACCTAGCACTTTTATAAGGGTGATAAATCAAGTGTTTTAACCATTTATGGGCAGATTTTTTGGTGGTATATTTTGATGATATATCAATATACAATGGACTAAAGAAGTTCACCTATTAAATTTACAAGTGTTGAGATTTTGAGGTAAGAAAAGCTTTATATCAACTTAAAGATGTGTTCTTTCACGCAATCAAGTTTTGTATTTTTGGGTTTTATTATATCCTACCGTGGAGTGGCTATGGATCTCGAGAAGATTAGGGTCATTCTTGATTGGCCTATTCCAAAGGATGTGCACGAGACAAGGAATTTTCATAGCCTAGCAACATTCTATAGGCGAATTATATGTAATTTTAGCTCCATAATGGCACCTATTACTAATTGTATGAAGAAAGGAAAGTTCATCTCCTGTTACAACTTCTAGATTTTTCTAAGGTATTTGAAGTTGCTTGTGAGGCATCTAATTTGGGAATTGGAGGTATACTCAGCCAAGAGGGACACACAGTTGCTTACTTTAGTGAGAAGTTAAGTGAAGAGAAGCAACGATGTTCGACCTATGACAAAGAATTTTATGCATTAGTAGGTTTTCTTTACAATTGGCATCATTATCTCTCAATACAAGAAGTTTATTCTATATTCAGATTATAAATCTCTTAAACACTTCAAGTTTTAGAAGAACTTGAGCAAAAGGCATGCCTTATGCAGCGAATTTATGGAGCAATTTAACTTTGTTATTAAACATCGGACATGAATTGAGAATAAGGTAGCAGATGCATTGAGTAAGAAGAACCATTTGCTTAACACTTTAATGATAAAGGTCATGAGGTTGACAAAATAAAAATCGAATATGCTTCAGATTGAGATTTTGGAATAATCTATTTCAGAAATTACGGCTGGACAAATAGACCAATACTTTCTTTTTGTGATCTACAATGACTATCTATTCAAAGGAAATCAACTTGGCCTACCTAATACTTCTATAAGGGAGTATGTGATTTAGGAATTACATGGAGGAGCAGCAGGACACTTTGGAAGAGATAAAACCATTGCAATGGTTGAAGATTGCTTTTATTAGCCCACTTTAAGGTGGGACGTGTCTAAGGTCGTACGACAATATCAAACATGTCAACTAGCTAAAGAAAGAAACAAAATTCTGGATTATACACACCATTGCCCGTGCCTCATGAACCATGGCAAGACATAAGCATGATGAATTTTGTTTTGGGTATTCCTAAAATTATAAGATCTTATGATTTTATTTTTGTGGTGGTGGATAGGTTTTCCAAGTTGAGTCATTTCATTTCATGTTCCAAGACTTATGATGCTGTTCATATAGCTAAACTCTTCTTCAAAGAGGTTGTACGTGTCCATGGATTACCTTTAACTGTCGTCTTTGATCGTGACGTAAAGTTTTTGAGTTATTTTTGGAGAACTCTACGGAAAACAGTGAATACTAAACTTCAATTTTCAAGTTCTTTCCATCCCCAAACTGATGGATAGATGGAGGTGATTAGTAGAAGCTTGGGAGACTTTTTAAGGTGTTTAGTTGGAGACAATATAAAGAATTAGGATCTAATTCTTCCTATGGCAAGACTTGCATACAATAGTTTTGTACATAGGTTTATTGGCAAAAGCTCTTTTGAGATAGTTTCAGGAGTTCAACCTAGGAAGTCTATTGATTTGATTCCTTTACCACAAACAACACGAGTTAGTGTTGAAGTTGAAGGTTTTGTATAAAACATGAGGGACATCTTTGATGAAGTATGACAAAAGATAGTAACCAGCAATTTGTCTTATAAAGAACATGTCGAATGAAGGGAATATGGTGATGGTTAGGATTCGTCTATAGTGCTTTTAAAAAAGAAAATATAAGAAACTTCATTCACGGAGTATTGGACCTTATAAGATCATCAAGAAGATAAGTGATAATGTTTATGTTTTGGGATTACAAATGACATTGGAATAAGTCCTATCTTTAATGTTGCGGACTTAACTATTTATTATGGACAAGATGGGCAATCCCTTACTGCAGCTGTAAGACTTCCAACCACTCCTTATCTTAAAGAGGAAACAGAGGATGTTCTTGATAAGCAAATTGTAGCCACAAGACATGGAGGATATTGACAATTTCTTATCAAATGGAAAGAAAAACTGATTTCTGACGGTACTTGGATTCTAGAAATAGAATTTCAAAAATTGAAACCAAACTTATATGAACAGTATTTATCACATTTTACGTTGAGGATGACTTCAAACAAGTCGGGGAGAATCGATGCAAAAGTAATTAAAAGTATATAGAAGAAATAAAAGAGGAAAAATTAGCCAACCACAAGTCTTAATTTGGTGGGATGAAGATTGGGAATTGAGTTAACAACAAAAGATAAGGGTTGAAATTTAGATTATGTTAGGATTCATTATTAGATAGGAAGTAGTAGTAAGTTAAATATGTTATTCTATTTTACATATATAAATATTTTATTCTATTTTACATATGTTATCCTAATTGTTTAGGACTTATAAATTTTCTATTACGATTGGATTTAAATTGGGAACCGTTTCCTACTATAATAAGGGTTCTAAGAATTATATGTATGTGTGTATTCAACTCTTCATCAACAATAAGCAATGTGGAATTTTTTTACAAACTTGAGTTTTCAACTAGAAGATGTGATGCTTTCTACTAAGAGTGATTCCTAGACCCTAGGAGTGATTCCTAGTTTTCTACCTTTTATTCTTTGTGTTCCTTGCTAATTCTTGCAAACCTAACCTACATTCTAGCCATCTGAAATCCTAGCTTCCAACATATTAAACTCAGAAATCCTAATCCTAAATTTCCAGCAATCAAATCTTAAAATTTCAGCTCTACAAATTTTGAAATTTCAGCATTCCTAACTAAAATTGAACCCTCAAATTTGATATTTCAGCAGTCTAGTATCAGTCATATTATCTTATTTTGTGATTTTAGCTACTAGTTAATAATTCTTATATTTGTTTTACAACAATTTGTTTCTTTGAATGATTGGTTTGCTACAGTTTATGAACACAAAGGGGAAGAATACAATAATATCATGGAAAATATTCTAAACCAAATTTCTCATTACCTGATAGTTTCAGAATTGGGATTCTAATACTTGATTGTGATTTTTTTTTTTAAATTTACTTGATTGTGACGTTGATGCACTTCTTGATCTATGACCATCGATGAAAAGCTTGAGATAGTATAGTTCATTGAATGTCAATTCTTTTCACTGTATATATTTCCTGACTGTTTTAAACAGTAATGTTATATCTCAAAATCTGAATTGTTAACAAATGGGAAAGTACTAAAGAAAAAGAAAAGCATGAAGAACACCATCTATGCTCAAGTCTTAGCTATGCCAGCCAAAGTCTTCATCCGACAGGACAGAAAAAATGTCCGTATTGTCATGATCAGAAACGGGATACTAAAATGTATCAGCCAAAGTGTTCTCTCTCGTTAACTTACCAAAGATCTTATATATTACATTCTACTTGTCTGTGCATGTTGCAGGTGGACCAAGGCCTTGGCATTGGCAGCAAGTTTCCATTCTTCAATCGCCATCAGCTAACAATGACCCGATTTATCCAGTTGAAGCAGGTGGAGGAAGGTGCTGGCAAACCCCCACCACCTATACTAGTCCTCCATGGCCATTATGGTGGTTGTGTAGGGGACCTTCCAAGTTACGATGCTTTTACCCTAGGGGGACCTTATTCTGTGAGGGGTTACAATATGGGTGAATTGGGAGCAGCTAGAAACATCCTTGAGGTAAAGATCCTACGTTGAAACATTCTCAGAGTTGGATGTTTGTTTCGAGTTTATATGAGAACCAACTTTTCTAGCTCTCATTCTCACTAGCAAGGCTATTGAATCCCCCACTTCTTTTAATTCGTTATTCTGTTGATTAATGCAGCTTGGAGCTGAGATAAGGATCCCAGTGAGAAATACACACGTGTACGCATTTGCAGAGCATGGCAATGATCTAGGAACTTCTAAAGATGTCAAGGGAAATCCAACAGAAGTCTACAGGCGAATGGGTCACGGTTCATCGTATGGTTTTGGTATGAAGTTGGGTTTAGTACGGGCTGAGTATGCTGTTGATCATAATACCGGATCTGGTTCATTGTTCTTCAGGTTTGGTGAGAGATATTGAGGGGTTTAATCGTTTAGTGTAGCTTAGGAAGCTTTTCCTCCTGAAGGTTTTGGTCACTTTGAGTTGTTGTGGGATCATTGAAAACAAAATGTTTTTTTAATTAAATTTGAGACCAAATCACATTGGAATTTCAGTTATTTATGTCTCGTTCCTCGTCGATTGTCTTGTTGAATAAGCAATGCGGACAAGATCTGATAACCGAAACATTTATGAAATACTAAGGGCCATGGCCATTCTTTTCAAGTAGGATCAGTTTTTCGTTACTTCTAGAGAGAATCTTCGTAAGAAGTCCAAATCTTTTTGCATGTAGCAGTCACAGAAGAACCAGAGACTATAGTCTCTCACGGCCCTCGCCTCACTTACCTGTGCCAGAACGTCCCGTGGGTTATCTTTGGTTATCTTTTTGCTTCTGCCTGTAGTTTCTCCAGTCAAGCTATCATTTCAGCGGTATCATATAACATGGTAGGTCCATGAAATGAGTTTATAATACGTGTTAATGTCCAAAGTAACGAATCATGTTTCCAAATATTTATCATTTACAATATGCGCGTAAAGAACAAAATGGGTAAGAATTCCCCAGTACGGTTCTCGAACATCCATGATCGGTGAACTCCGCGCACAAATATCGCTTTGATTGGACCTTCAACCTGTTCGTACAGGCTATCAATGCTCGGCAGAATTTTCCTTACTACAACCCCAATTCCTTCTTCAACTTTGCCAGGGTAGCTTCAATGTCATCAATGTTATCCTCAATGCTGCTGCGCTTGCCTTGCTCATTTTCAGCACTTCCTCTTTTTCTCGTCTTCCCCTGATCGCTGAAAGAATCGTCTTCTTGAGGTCCATTTTCGTTTACTTCAGCCTCTGTATCTGTTATGTTGAGCTCTTTCTCTAGGAATTCCACAAACTCTTCCCCAATTTCCTGATTATAGTAATTATCATAGATTCTTGCCTTAGAATCCTTTGTAATGCTGATGAGATACAATATTCAGATAAGTCTCGTGTGTTTGTGTGAAAATGTATGTACTTTTATATCAAAATCAACAGTTTCTGAAATTTAACTGTAAAAATTAACAGTGTCATACTGCCAATTCTTCCCACAGGCTTTTTGGTTTCCCATACGAAGAAGAACTAGCTTCCCAATTCTGGAATTCTTCTTGAAGGTCTCTAAATAAGTCACCTGCGACACCAATACCAAGTTAAGATAACTACAAGGAGCAAGCACCTGATTGCCATGTCAATGTAGAAATGTAAAGATGTTAGACAGATTTTAGTGGAAGAAACTTCATGACCAAACAGATGTAACATCTACCTATTGTTATCTGAACGTCCCTCAAAAAGTTACCTGCAGCATAATTTTGTGAACATAAGAACATTTAAGCCTAATGAACAGCTAAAAGGACAGCAGAACAAATTTCATGAGATCATTTCTGGCCAATTTTAAGGACAACCAAACCAGGAAAGCCACTCGAGGCGATCACCTATATAAATTCAGAATATACAAGGTCCTAAAAATGCGAACCCTATTAACCCTAGAGTAGACAATTTGCTCCTACAAACCACACTTGGGTAATGACACAAGTAATTGGTATCATTGCCATGGACCAAGAACTGCTAATAAAAAGAAAAGGCCTAGGAAAATCAAGACTTACTCTCCTTCATTATAAGCTAAGAAAAGCTGACAGTAGGACATTTACGTAAGAAGTTACTGGTCTAAAATTTATCAGTTAAACATTATAAACACTTCAATCAGTAAATGATCACAGTCCAATATTTCGGTACAATTAGAATTTCCCCATTACTGCCTTGTATGAGAACCGACATAACTCCCACTCGTACTGAAGAAGGCAACAGTTACGATATGAAAACATATAAAAAGAATGAATTAGCCAAGCAAATAGGTGTTACAGAAATACAAATGGAATTTTGGCTTTTACCAAATCCATAGAAGTCTTCATATTGAGCACTCTTCTTTTGACTTCTTTGAGTGCTAGAGTATGAGAAACCTGACGAATTTGCAGCACCATACTTCCTTGTAGACTCGGAATTCAGTAATGTATTATACGCATGCTTAATCTTCATAAATTTCTGCTCGGCATTTTTCTGGAACCAGACGAATTGACTTAGATAATCAGTTACAAAGAGTTGTAGAACATATTAGACAAACGGTATGAGAAATAATGGATCTACGCCACATATTATATGTTCACTTCAGCAAAAATCTTCTTTCTTTTGTTTGATGATACTACACAGCAATCACGCTTGAGAACTAGGATACTACGTTAAAGCCAGGAATGGATGCGTGTAAACAAACGTACATGGATGGAAAACAAAACAATGTACAAAGGCCAATATAAACTATAGACAGAGTTTGACCTAAATCTCAAGAGACCAAGCTGACCTATACCTCTTTATTGACATCAGGGTGATACTTCAAAGCAAGCTTCCTGTATGCCCTTTTAATTTCATCAGGAGTTGCAGCGGGAGACACTCCTAAAACTTCATGAGGAGACTCTCTGCTATTCGCTCTCACAAGGGTACCACATATTCTGCTCCCATTCCTGAAGATCGGAGAAAATTTTGCCTTCTTAGAAACTAAAACAAAAGTACAATTGCCTCCATACTGATGTCTGCAACTGGGTATTGACGGGTTTTCGTGATTTTGCAAAGAAAGAACCGATCTTGAAGAAAGGTGTGGAAGGCAGAGAAGGTTGTGTGGTGGTGGATGCAGACAATCCATGCCCATTAGCAAGAGACCTGCAGTCTTTTATCGTACTCGTGTCTAGCTTTGAGTTTTCGATAAGACATGTCGTTCGGCAAGTTCGGCTAACTTCCGAACTCCGAAGTGTATTTTGATCTTGGACATTTTTATTATTAGAATATAAATTAACGCTAATTTTTTATTGTTGCTAACCTTGCATTGTAGACAGCCAAAAGATCTATTTGTCTCCTAACATTTGATAAAAAGATGTAAGATGAGCCATGTTATTATTTCTAATACTCACATCAAAATGGAACAAATTGACCCAATAAAGCTCACTCTGATACGAATCAGACCACCAACAATCTATCATGGCTCATTAGAAGTAAAATCCAACCGAAGAATTTTTCAAACTTTGTCACAAATTAGGTAGCTTTCAATTCAGATATATTTTGACAAACGGGTATTGTTGGGATACTTTTTGTAGTTCTGTTATAACAATATATATGTCGTAATGGAAATAGCGGAGGTAACATAGCCTTCTCCTTCCTTCTATCTTCTTCTTCTCCACTTCTACTAATTTATGTGGAATGCCTAAGAAGGACAACCACTTCTAATTGGTAAACCTAACATTTGGTGCTTTCATTTGGACTCCCGTAATATCCAAATGGCAGGGGGTAATAGACAAGCAAGACTGGAAGAAGCGATTACAAAGCTCACAAAGATGCATGAATTGCAATCTACACTCATCGCAAATCAGAACGGTAACATTGAAGCTATTACCAACCCCATCTGAGATCTCGCTCTTGGTTTACAAACTTTAGATGCCAAGATTGAATAGCAGATTCACCGACCAACAACGATCGTCCAATAGCTTTCACCTTCCCAGTTCAATCCACTACATCCACCACATCACCATCAACCTCATCATTAACTTCTCGCTCAACAGCCCCCAAGCCCACCACCAATGAAGACTATAAGGCTCAATGTTTCTCGATTTTTGGGCGACAATCTGAAAGCATGGATATCCCGTATTCAGAGATATTTTGACTATTATAATACCTCTGCTGCTCAATGTTTATTGATTGCCTCTTTCCATTTAGATGGTCCTGCTCTTGAGTGGTTTGATTTGATGAATAACAGTAACTTGATGGTTAATTAGGAGGGATTTTTGATTGCGATGGATAAATGGTTTGGTTCGAAGATTATTTTGGCAAACTAAGTAAATTGATACAAACTTCTAACATCAATGCATATCAAACACAGTTTGAGCAGTTGGTGAATAAGCTGCTCGGGATTCTAGAAAATGTGTTGGTGAGTTGTTTTGTTTCAGGTTTGAGGCAGGATATTTGTAAGGAGGTTCAAGTCGCCAAATCTCAGTCTCTCATCCAAGCAATGGGGTTAGCTAGATTGTACTCAGATAAATCAGTTAACCATAGATTCCAACCCAATTCATACACAGGTAAACCCTGGATGAAACCATATACACCCTTCCCATATGACCAAGACCCTCTGTTACTACCCACCCCTCTAACTACAAAACCCCTTTCTTAAAGTAACCCACCAACCTCATATCCTATTAAGAAACTTACCACAGCTAAAATGTTGGCCCGTTGAGAGAAGGGATTATGTTACAATTGTGATGAGAAGTTCCATAAGGGTCATAGATGTAAGGGAAAATTATTTTTGTTGTTAATAGAGGATGATGATGTTGATGTCATTGTTGCAAACTTCGCTAGTTCCTTCGTTTCACTTGACCATGAGAGTCTGTCCTTGACACTCCAGAAATTAGCCTCCATGTGATGGTTGGCCAATTTTGTCCTCATATGCTAAATTGAAGGGTCCCATTGCAGGAACTTCTGTTTAGACCTTAATTGATGGGGGCAGTACACACAATTTCATTCAAGAGCAAATAGCAACAGTTTTTAAGCTCCCAATCATTACTTTGCCACACTTCGGTGTAATGATTGGCAATGGACAATCACTAGTTTATGAGGGCTATTGTCCACAAGTCAAGTTGACATTAGGAGAGGAGGACTTCCTCATTGATTTTTATGTCCTCAAATTGCAAGGAGCAGATGTTATATTGGGGGTTTAGTGGATGGCTTTGTTGGTTAGAATCACCACTGATTATCAACAACTCACAATGGAATTCACCTACAATGGTCGAGATATCAAATTGCAAGATGACATTCCTCACAAAGCGGATGAAGTTCAGTTGCATCAACTTTGTCGGATGACAACGACAGGAGGCATAGCTAAATGTTTTCAACTGTTTTCCATGTTAATTGCGCCATTGGAGTCTTTAGAGGTGCATTCTAACTCATCTCGTTTGAATACACTACTTGATTTGTTTGCAGACGTGTTTGTGGAACCAAATTCTCTACCACCTAATTGACCCATTGATCACTATATACACGTACTGCCTAATAACAATCCTGTCAACGTGAAACCTTATCATTACCTCCATACCCTAAAAACTGAAATTGAGAAGCTTGTTTCAAAGATGTTAAATTCAAGTATTATTCGACACAGTTACAATCCTTTTTCATCCCTTGTACTTTTAGTTCGCAAGAAGAGCGATACTTGGAATTTTTGTGATTATCGAGCCTTAATCCAAGTCACTATTAAAGACAAGTTTCCCATTCCAACCGTAGATGAATTGCATGGGGCAACTGTTTTTTTAAGAGTTGACCTTAGGGTAGACTATCACCAAATACGGGTTCACAGCCATGAAATCCATAAAATCGCATTTCGTACCCATAATGGTCATTATGATTTTCTCGTAATGCCTTTTGGTTTGTGTTGGCCCCCAAATTTTTTTTAATGAATAAGTATGATTTACATCAATTATAAGATCTTTATGAAAGTTTGTGGAGTTAAGGAAAGATTTGATTGAAGTTAGAGTTAATATGGTGTTTAAGAAGATTAAAGGAGTTAGGAGGAAAATGAAAGAAATGGTAAAATAGGAAGACCAAAGGAGAGGAGGGGTATTTTTGGAAGGACAAGACCAAACCAAAATGTGGTCTTATATTAAGAGAAGGAGAAAACATGAATTGGGAAATTCCAGAAGAAGCTAGATGCGTGGATGAAAGAAAAAAAATAGAGAGAAGAGAGAGAAACATGAAAAAGAGAAGGAGAGAGAAAGAAGAGAAAACAAGCAAGGGTTTCAATTTTCTAAGCATTCAAGAGAGATTTTGAGGTTGTTCAAGAAGGGAAAAAGGTAGAGGAAGAGAAGAGTTTCCATCTGAGCCAAGGATCTCTTCACTTGGTGAAGAATCAAGGAAATAAAAAAAGACAAAAGAAGCAAGGGATCAGGAGAGGCAAGAGGAACAAGAGAAGAAGCATTTTTGAGCAAGTCTCTAAGCAAGGAAATCAAGGTGGGTACATGTTTATAATAGAGTAA